>JAVQJG010127763.1:0-20936 GCA_036024015.1 Craterocephalus amniculus | reverse complement strand
ATATTGTAAGGGAGTAAGGGAGACCTAATATATGAAGAGAATACAAGTCAGAAGGGAAAAAACATAAATGAACACAACCTATGGCCTTCACTAGAGGCCCCAGAGAAATTGAGCCCCCACAAAAAAAAACAACCTTACAACACATCAGGTGTTATGCCAAAGTTAAAGCTGCTGCTTGTGTTCTCACAAACAAGCTTTTTATGATTGCTGAGAATGAGTCAGAGCAGAAATCTAAATGCAGATTAAATCAAACACAGCATCGTGCAGCAGGCTGTTTGCCTCCTCTGTGGTTGAGCTCTATATGAGCTGTATTTGCGAACTCAATGTCTTCCAACATCTATCAAATCTAGGCCTTGTCAGCATGATTCCGCGGAGACTGAGAGAGGGTGGGGTCTGTCGGGGAGGTGGGCAAAGCTAGTCACACTGCCAAACACTGCTGAGTTATATTCTCACACCTAAGATAAACTCATAAAGATTTGCTGAGTTTGGACATCCTTAACCTAAATATGTGTGCTTAACTTCCGATGATTCTAATACCTCCAGATCAAACACATCACTTTGGATATTGTCCTTACAGCATTGTGGTTCATGAAAGCATAAATTCAGTAACACATGAACCTCTTTTTCATCACTGCCTGTTTCCACTGGATCCTGCACAAGAATCTGGAGAAATACTTCTGAGGTTTGGCTCCTGCCTCCCCTCCTAAAAACACCCTGCGTTGCTGCTGATGCTTGCCCGAGTTAATCCATGAAGAGCAGCAGCTCCTCCTCTGGCCTGACGCTGAGGCACGCACACGCTCTGACAGATGATTCATGCGCCCTGGCCTCCTGGCGAGCCTGCTGATTGGTGGTTGGCTTGCAGTGGCCCAGGGAGGCAGCGGTGAGGTGTTGGCACAATGTGTTGGCATGTTGGACGGAAATCACCAAACAAGCAGGCTTCTGTTGAGGCCTCATGGCTTCCTGTCTGCCTGGACTTCCCCTTTTTCTCCCTCTTACTGGAGAAAGCAGGAAGTGAAGCAAACTTTCACAGAGCTGGAGTATGAGTCCAATCATTTTAAATGTATTCATCACTCAATCAATCTATTGTAACATGTGGTTATTAAAGGAGTAATAATGCTTATGTAATCAGTACGGTTCAACATGTATGTAATGTAACATGATTCTTATTTTTGTGATACGTCCACCGTCCAGCAGAAGAGCAAATATGAGCAGCTTAGACCAAGCGGACCCTGACTGGAAGTGCAGATGGCTACAGCCAACAGATGATTTGACTTGAACAAAGTGATTGTGTATTACTGTGTGTTTTAACCACAGCTCCAGGGAAGGACTTCAGAGTCACTCACTACTCACGCCTCTGACTCTTCTCCAGCGAATCTGCTGTCTTTTAGAGTGTGGAGCTCTGTCAACACGGCTTCGGCTAAAACTTTCCATTTGCATTGTGTTACAGGTATTTTTGGGCTTTAGAGCAGGGGTGTGACTTACATTAATTGTAACAATCCCTTGTTGAGTCATGCCCCCAAATCAAACTTCATTGTATCCCTGCATGTAAATACTCCATATCCGGCAAAAATAAAGCTTCTTAAAAATTCTATGGCTGCGACTAACAATTTAGAAATCCCAAGGGGACCTCCTTAGGAAGATTGTTTCATTCCAAACCTTTAGTTTATTCTTTTAGGGAGATGAAAAAATATATAAAACATAACATTTGGCTGTGGGGTTTTGCATGGGTAATTAGTACTTCTACTCCCACCACTCCCCCAGCTGAAGGCAAGAGAAAAAAAACTGCAATAGAGCACCACTGCTGTCAGCCCTGCAGCATCTTTTCTCTGCTGCTGATGGAGGACAAATATTGAGGAAGATAATGGATCACATGACTGACTTCACTTCCCTCTGGATAGATCTAGTGCATGAAGCAGCATCAAGGATTATTGTTACCTTTTTGACCAAATTTTGAAGTGTTTGGGTTTTCTGAACCTTTTATTTATTTATTTATCTATTTATTTATCTATTTATTTATTTGTTTTGTTTTTTTGGATGGGGCAAGGTAAAGTCAGAATTTGGCTGATATGATGTTTTTGCTTTATAGATAATCCTGCAAATTTAACAATAAGGAATTAAATAAAACACTTGAAAACATGGTTCAGTGTTTTAAATATGCCATGTTCCCTTAGAATAAACAATTAAATGTTTAACATGTATTAGGATGATAGGGGATTAAGATGCACAACTTAATACTTAAGCAAAAATGTAAAAAATAAATCGATGAATCTATTTATAAAAGGATGTTTCCCTAAAAATAAAACTACTCCTGAATGAATGTTTTGTTTCCAGCATCATGTGGAGAATACCGCACATCAGATGAATCTCTAGTGTCTCCTGGGAAGGAATTAAATTGACATTGTTACATTGCTCAGCAGAATGACATGGTGTTACAGCAACAGTGATGTAATAAACTGACGTCTATAATTCAGCCTTTTCAGCACAATGTCATCAAAACAAACTCCTCTATATCAATACCAGACATTATCTGAACACACCTCACAGGAGGAGGAGCTTCACGGTGGAAAATGTAAAATGCATGATAGGACACCCCTCACAACACCACTCAGTATTATGACCTCTGTGTGACACAATACATTATTTACACCGGAATAGGAAGAAAAGCAAAAAACAAAACATATAATAATGCATATTGCATAATTGCCATAAAATATAAATAGAAGACTTACCCATTGTAGAATTTTTATAAATCCCAGTGGCTGTTTGATTATCGTGAACTGCCCTTGGGCCACCAGCTGTCAAAACAATAAATCACAAATAAGCTGTGAACTTTCTGACATTTCTGCTCATTTTCTAAACTCAGCATCTCAGCAGCAGCCTGGCTAGTGGTGCTGGTGGAGGAGACACGCATCTAATTAGACAGCAGTGTCATATCCCAAAGGTTACTGCTGGCACCTGCAGCTGTTTGTTATGGAGCAGGAATATGCTGGTCAATAAAAGTGAGTCTTTGTGGGCTCATGAAATGCTGCACGAGCAGACTGGAGTCATTTTGATTGCGCTTTCACGGGCTGTAGTGTGTGTGAGACTGTAAGTGCGTGTGTGCGTGTTCGTGCGAGAGAGCTCCTGCCGGCATTACAATTAGACAAAGCTGATTAACTGACTATCTCTCTGCTCTCGTGCTTGCACACTCCACGGCGGGCATTTTATTTATTTATGGAGGAAAAAACGCGCAGAATCCCTCTTTAATTGACGGAAAGGGCGATGCATTTGTGCGCAGGTGAATGCGACACCGCAGAGAAGGCGGTGTTTCCCTGTGTGCATCAATAAATGGCCGCACAGGACTCTAAAGCGGGGATGCTTTTCTCTGGGGCCATGGAGCTACTCGTTGTTTTCCTCCCTCCTTGTTTTCCCTCCCCGGGCTGCTCTTTGAATGCCAAACATCCATATTAAGCAGGTGGCACGTGGACTGACAGTCGCGCTCAGAGCAGCCTGACAGCTTGATTCCCGCCTGTTTCCCAGGAAAGCCTGGATGGATTTATCACAAACCCTTCATCTATCCAGGAGATGAGCTACTGGGGATGCGGGGGGCGTCCTTTCCTCCGTGAATCGGGCCTACTGCGGCTGCACCGGCGGCTGTGCAAATGAATCAGATTCTCCTTTTATTATTTAAACATCAGCGATCTAAATCAATTAGGCGACTCTAGGGAGGTATCGTCTCCTTCCTGTGCTAAATGTCATTGCTGCAGTGTCTCTGGACACCCCACACATTTTGTGGACTGTCAGCAGGCCCGTCCGTCACACTGACTGCAGCATCAGTGGAAGTAAATTTAAAAAAAAATAGACGGTCCATATCCTCGTGCTATAGAATAGAAGATTTTTTCGCTTTCTGTAAAATGATTAAAGATATTTTTCGTTTGCAATTGTTCGAAAGAGCTGCTATGAAATCCTGAGGTCGGAGGATCTCTGGTAAAAAAAATAAATAAATAAATGAAATGAAAATAGCATCCTCACCGAAAGCGGACATTCAATTAAATGGAGTCACAATAAATCAAACGGCAACAACCACAGGCAAAAAAAATAAAATTAAATAGATTATTTCCTCCCCAAAGCCTTACCTGGTTTACAACATCCATCTTGGCCGCTTACTCGCTGATAAGAGGATCAGAGGGGCGGAGGGAGGGAGGCGTCTAATCCGGAACAGCCCAGGGGAGGAAGCTGCTCGGGAGGAAGAGCCGGGCTGCGTCACGAGCTGGGCGAGGACGTGTGAAGCGTGCTGACGTCAGAAGAGTTGCTGGACTGGAGTAGAGCATTATGCATCCATGGAGTAGAGGGGGAGTGGAAGGGAGCGGAGCCGTCTGTCCAATCACAGCGCTGCTTTATTCTAAGCGAGCAGAGATTGCCCGGGGGTCTTATGATAAAGAAAGCAGCGCATGGAGACTGTTCACGCTCAAGTAAACAGAAGGAGCGATGCAGAGGAGAAAGAAAGAGGTCGGTGAAGGTCCGTTAGCTGCTACCGAACATTAACAGGCAGCGTGGTCACCTGACGTTTGCTGCATGCTGCAGGCAAGATCTCCAGGCAAGATCTACCCTACACATGGGGAGTTGTTGAAAGTTCACTCACAGAATGCAAATAAACACATTTTGTTGAGAGTCTGACTTCATTGTGAGGGAAGATTGCGCTCCCTGAAGCAGCCTGTGCAGCTCATAACCAAACATAAGCCATCTGTAGCGGCTGGGAATCAAAGTATTGGTGCAGGAACATTTATGCCACATTAAAAAGTGAAGCAAATTGCAAGCTTTTCTCTGCCCCCCTATCTCTGCTATAATAGAGAATTAAATGCACTTGCACTTTTTTTATTAAATGTTTCTCACAAAAAGTAAGTGATATTTATCTTTTATATGTCAGACTGTATCTCAAATGTACTATAACCTTTACAGGTAAACTTAATTTAACTTTTCATAAACTTCTGGATGCACATGAAACAAAAGTGTCTGAACCTTGAAGTAGAAATGTTCTGGTTTAATGCCAGTTTCTATTTAAACATCATACTGTTCACATTTTGACACCATAAGACCGAGATGACAGGTGACACATCTCGTTCAGAATATGGACCAGACCCCAAAATCAAAAATAGGCAACACTTCCTAAGGTGGAGAATGAGAAAGCTAAGATGCTGCGGGACTTCCAGATACAGACCAATGAAATGGCAATGGCCAACCAGCCGTTTGTGATCATAGATACGCAGAGAAGGGCTCAGAGAAGAGCTGGAGAAAGCCTGGAAGGTGAAGACAACAGCAGGGCCCATCGTTATCAGAGCAGTGAGGGCACAGACCCCCCCACTGGAAAAGTGAGAGATTCATCAAACATCCCAGTCCAAAGGAGATTTCCTTTATCCAGATGCTCAAACTGATGATGATCTCTCATCTAAGTGTGATGATTTCCTTTATGACAGAACACAGACAGCAATTACATCACTGATGAGGAAATGAACCAAAGATGTAAAGCATGGCTGACTTGTAAAATCCACTTCTGTATGCAAACAAAGCTACATTTTGGATTTGAATCCCCAAAATAGTATCCCAACACATGAGTCAGGAGATGATGCCCTGGGGCTGCAAACCTACAGTGAGCGAGTTATTTTTAGACGCTGTCAAATCCAAGAACAATCTGGCTTGAAGTGATGCAGAAAAACTGGTCCATACATTTGTTACTTCTGGGCTCGACTATTTTAGTTTCCACTTATCAAGATGTGCACGTAGCTCTCTGAAAAGCTCGCGGCTCTGATAGGAACTGATGGGAAAGATCATATTTCTGTTGGTTTTAGCTTTTCGCCTTCAGTGGCACTGGTTCTTACACTCATTGGTCATAGGATGCTGGGGCAGCGTTACTTTTCTCTCTTTTGTCTCCATGCATTTAATTCTCTCATTTTTCTCTCATTTTTTTCCTTTCAAGAGCTGCATCTTTGATTACTGGCTGTACTCACCTGACGGGATGTTACTATGAAATTAGAAATCAAAACACGTAGAAGGAAATGTAAAACTACATCCACTTAGCCTGCACAGATCAAATCAGCTGTTCAGAAGCGAGTGCAGGAACATCACACCCTACCGACACATCAGGCTTATTGTTTTGTCTTTTTGTTGAAGGGGGAAGTGAAAACCAGATGTCGTCCATCTGCTGGTCCATTAATTGCTGATTATACAATTCACTAATCATATTTTACTATGCTTTAAACCATCCGCTTCTACATGCATGCGTTAAAAAAAAAGCTTTGCAGAGAAGTTGACTGCGCGGAACAAACTGTAAGGCAGGAAATGGGTCATTATGAAGTTAAACATAGATCTGAGAAAACTTATTTTATTCTTGCATCCTGTGCAGCCACTCAACTGAACAGTCTCGTGGACCAAAAACACTTTTTTCTTTTTACATTTTTCACTACAAGTTTGCATGTTGCATCTTAGAGGATATTTAATTCACTTAAATATTTCTCTAAAATAGCTAATGCTGTTTTGTATCTCATCATCTGCAGTTAAGGATATTTTATTGATCTACATGTAATAGTTCAATATATTCTTAATTAACAGCTTATGTGCCTTAACTGAGACAATTCAATTATGGCTCAGAATGAGAAAATAACAGAAAAAAGCTGTTTTTTGTCATCCTGACGACTCCTCTGTAAAACACAAAATGTTCATCAGTTCTTCAGAGGGAGTGCGTGTGCTCTGAACATACTTGTGCGTGTGTTTTGGCATTCATGTATAAAAGTATAGGAGACATGTCCTTTGCAGGATGTTTGCTTCTCTTCCCAACCTGCATGAACACGCACTTTTCTTGTTCAGCAGCTTCTTATTTCAACGTTTTTGTTTCAGTAAGAAATCACGCAGTTCATTTCGTCGGCCAGTTCGTCCTCGAAGCGGGAAAGCGTCTGACTGGTGCCGCGCGCGATCAGGTCGGTGGCAGCGTTCTCCATCTCATCCAGGCTCATGTGGCAGGCTTCGGCTATCTCCCGCTTGGCAAAGTTCACGAACTTCGGGTCTCTGGCGTACGTCCCGAGACCCTCGGAGATTAAGATCTGTGGTTAGGAGAAAGGAATCGGAAGAGGAAGGATGTCAGATAGCTTACGTAACCTGGGCTTTGCCAAACTGGAAACATTTCTTTTAATAAAAAAATTCTTGTTCCTTGATAACTCACCGACTCGACCAGGCTGTCTGCGCTGCCTTTGTTTACAAAACCCTGGTTGACCGAAGGTGGCATCCTCACGCTAGTGAAGGTCCTGGTCTGGCCGGGGTACCAGCCCGGACGCCTTCCTGCTGGAAGGCTGGCAGAGCCGTCGTTCCACAGCGGCTGACTGGTTCCCGTCGCTTCATCCACCAGAATCATGGGGGTGTAGATGAGCTTGCCCCTGCGCCCTGAGGGGGCAATTATTCCTGGAAGAGGTGTGGTGCCAGCTGCTGCTGTGTTCACCCAGGAGGCGGAAGACATAGAGGACACGCTGCTGGGCCGCGAGTCCAGGCTGTGCTGCGTCTGACAGAGCGGAGCCCAACATGAGGGAAGCAGGACGAGAAAGACCGACGTTCCCAGCGTTTGCCACCGTTCTTACCTGCAGGCGGGATCTGGTGGGCGACGTGTTTCCGCAATAGTTTCCGGGTATGGGGAGGTTGTCCACGCTGCTCTGCGGCCTCAGACACTGGAGGTTAAAGGCAGGCGCACGACCTGAAACAGTAAACAGGTAGATGCAGCAGAAGCGGAGTGAGTTAGAGAGATTTAACTCATGAGAGGGATTGTGGGTCGAATGTAAGCTCCTGTTTGTGTGTCGGTTCTGTTAACATGGGCTGAGTGAAGATGGCAAACGAGCTTTCACTCAAAGAAAATTGGCTAATACATCTCTGAATGTTTGGATTTGCCTTTAATCCAGTCAATTTGCAAACATTTCTAATATTTGAGGACTTTTTGGCTGTAAATCTGTGAAATATTACTTAAAAAATTCTTATCTCCTGTCATTTAAAAGCATTTAATGAATTATTTGGTCAATAACTTATCTGAAAACCGACAACATACCCAACACACCCATTTTAAAGTAAAATGTTAGTAATTTTTGCTCAAAAACTACTTTAACAATGTGTGAAGGCCGCATCCACAGCTACACAGCTTGAGGGGGTAACTTTCTACCTGCACTTTACATTTTGTTAGTTTAATCACACAACATTGTTTGATTAAGCTTATTTAGAATTGTTTTAGTTTCTATTTGTTTGCCCGCACATTCAGACACTATTATAATTTCAACTTTGTTTCTTTGTTTAACCTGCGTTTCTTTTTCTCCTTTGATGGTGCTGGGGGGCAGAAGTGAGCTGGAGGAAAACCTGGATGACAGGAAGTGGGATGAGCCACTTCCAAAGGAGTCTTGTAGGAGAGATAATTAATTTAGTTTAGTTTCTTTCCTTATTTACATATGATTTCATTTTTGAGTAGTTTATTTGGTTTCTTGTGATAACATGTTTGGTTTAGGTAATTTGTACACTTCGGGTTTGGTCTTGTTTAGTTTGAAGTTATGTTACCCCTTTGTTTTTGTTAAATGGTCTGATCAGCCAGTATTTAAGTTCTCCTTTGTGTCCGGTTTGTAAGGTCAGTTTGGGTTTGTTAAGTTGGTGGTTTGAGTTACCTTTTTGAATTACAATTTTCTTTTGACCTCTTTTAAAAGCCCTGATATTTTTGTATATTGTTTAAAGGGTAAATAAAGCCCCATTCTATTTTTGGGATACCTGTGTACCTCATTTTTGACCAGCTCTGTCCCTCACACAATCATAACTATCAAAAGATTTCATTTATATCCAAGTAGTTTGTGGTTTTAAGCTGTGAAGATCAGATCAGTGTTTGCTTCTCACCTTTTGGGATGGAAGGAAGCAGCCGTCTCCGGACAAACTGGGTGCCGCCGTTCTCGTTGTAACCGCTGACCGTGCTGTCGTTTTCGTTGCACCCATTCAACGTGCTCCCGTTACCGTTAGCGCTGATGACGCTGCCGTTCTCATGGTAACCTGCGTATCTATTACTGCTATATCCATTTGTTGCGTAAGGAGTGGGACTTTCAGTCGCACTCAGTCCGTTTACGTTGCTGTCAGCGTAACCGTTGCCAACGAAGCCGTTGGGATTGTGAGCATCGTAGGGAATTTCTCCTATGCTGCTGGCCCTGTCGAAGCTCTGGCTGTTGTAGCCGGTCTCAGTTGGGACAGGGGATGCAGCGTCCGGATATGCATACCTGCAAGAATGAGGAGACAGAGAGCAAAATATATATATAGGATCCAACTTTTCCATTCATGTTTTTCCTTTAAATTAAATGCAGAAACTTAATCTTAAATATCTCATACGGGTCTACTGATGCAGGACTCGCAGCATCGACCTCACGGCTATAAAACTGCTCGGCTAAACCGTCTGCGGCGGCGTTGAGCGCATCTCGAGCTACAATCTCTCCTTCCACTGTTATTTCAGGGGGAGGAGGAAGAGGCGATTCTCCGATGGAGACCATTCTGTTGGTTGATAACAAGAGAAATAAAAGTGATTAGAGCTCCAATTTTCAGCACCAATAACAGATTGAATGATCAGAGCGTACCTGAAGGGCAGCGGTTCAGATCTGACAGGCTGCTCTGCCACAATGCTGACACCGGCCAGCTCTGATCCCGGCCTCTCATGCTCCTGTAAGCTCGTCACCTGCCTGGTGATCACACCCCCGTTGCCGATCTTGGGCTCCGGTTCAATAATCACAGCCGTCTGCTCCACCAGCATCTCTATGGGGGGCATCGGCGTGCTGGCAGGCGTGGGGTTAGCTGAAGTTCCTGCTTCGCTGTCGAATATCTCGTCCCCGGTCATCTCTCCCTCCGTGGCCTCCTCTTCTTCCAGGTCATAGGCCATGGCGAGGCGCATCTCCGGAGCCAGGTCCTGCAGCGTGCGCAGTCCTTGCTGTAAAACACCCACATTCAGTTCAATTTGTTAGTCAATCTGTGAAAAACCCTCTGAGATTTTTAGCTGCACTGCAGCTGTTGGGTCTCCAAAATGTAGATTTAACCAGCTTTATATAAATGTCTAAATGTTTCCTTTAATATAAGGTACACATGAAGTCAGTTTTTTCTTTTTATGAGAAATTCTGCTGGATTTTCAGGTGATGATGTTGTCATGTCTTTTCTGTTCTTCAATGAAGGTTAACTCAGAATATAACAAATAAATCCATATAAATGTCCAAACATTTTGACATCAACATAATCACCTATTTGTTTTTGTTAGTAATAATTTTCTATAAAATTGATAATTATTAATTAAAATAACATTTAATTCTGTACTCAAGTAGCCCTTTAACTCTGCTCTGCTACACAAATGATTCTCTTCAGACAAAAACAATGATGTGATCTATATGACCATCACTGGATACTGGAGACAGCTTGTATGTTTACATTTATTTTGTTAATTTGTGGTTGTAAAACTTATGTTTAACACTATTACAGTACATAGAAAAAAACCTAAAGTATTATTTAATAAAAACCTTTTCAAGAATATATAGATATATACGAGCATACATAAATTCTCACTAGGAGTGAGTGTGTGTGTGAATGGTTGTCTGGCCCTGCGATGGACTGGCGACCTGTACAGGATGTACCATAACCTGATAATTGCTGGGACAGGCTCCAGCCCACCCGCAACCCTGAGTTCAACTAAGCAGTATGGAAAATGAATGAATGAACATGACAACATAATAATTCTGTACATTCATGTGTGTTATCATGCGCTCAGTCGTATGTAGAGCAGTGTTTATTTTCAGCGTTATGTGTTTATTGTGTTGTGAGATAGTGACGGGGTGAGATTGTAAAACTTTATTTGTTAGATTACATTAAATTAGTTATAATTAGATCTGTTCTTGTGGAATGCCTCAGGAACAGCACACACATTTAAAAATATGTAGATGACAAGAAACAAAATGCTACTGAATATGTCTGCCTTATCCTCCCGTCCAAAATGTGCAGATGAAACTAAGATAGTTATTTTATGTTATCTATCTTATTTTGATTCTTTTTATTTCGGCCTAACATATTTAATTTGAACTTCCATGGGTTTAGTTTGTCTGTAATTATATATGTGTATGCATATTTTGTGAACATTGTGTAAGTGTACATATATGTAACTTGTGGGTTTGTGGTCTTGAATGGTTCAGATGGGTTTTTTTATGATTATTTTCTTATAAAGCACTTTGTGTTACAATTTCTTTCTATAAGAAAGTGCTGATAATGAAAGACTAATTCACTAAGTAAATTTAATAAAAAACAAGCTAAAAAAACACAAAAGTGTTTGCTGTCGTTTGCCTAATTTGGACCTCTTGTAGAACCGGTAGAACGGCTGTAAACATTTGTTTCATGCTTATTGGACTTTCTGGAAAAAGATCCTTGCACCATGTGTACCTCTTCTGCTTCTGGGGAAGCCTTGCTGATTAGATCAACATGTTCTAATGCTGCTCTGAGCTATTGATTTGGCTGCATACCAGAGCAGGATTGCTGTGGCATCCCCAAAGGATCATTTATCACACAGCAATAAGTAGCCAACATTTAATGTAGATGTTAGATTGCCTTGTATGAGAAAGTAGAAAAATATTTATTACATCCATCATTGCTTCTATCAGTTTTCCTCGCTTTGTTTTCCTCCAAAAACACTGAAAATGTTCACATAAAGATGGGGAATGTGTTTAGGTCGATGTCAAACCTAATGGAGCGACTTTTTTAATTTTTAATTAGTTTTGATTTTTATCCGTTTTATCTTTTTTGCTATAAATGTCTTAATTATTTATTCTAATGTTTTACATTGTCAGAACTTTGTCTCAACAATTGTTGTTTTAAAGTGCGTTATAAATAAAGTTACAGTTACCGACTGCCATGTTATAGTAAACTTTTAAATATTATTTTACTGGTCAGTAAAGGAAATTCCTGTGGTTATGATGGTTAATGCAGGTTAACAGAGCTTTATACTGTGTGTCTGTTTGCACACACACTAAGAATAAATCTTGAACTACATCATTTCTTTTCATATATAAAAAAAATCTAATTCACCATGAAGAAAGCAAAAAGCAAACTGACCTGCAGGGCAGCTGCCTTGTCCTTCTTCTTTAATTTCCTCTCCCTCTCTTTCCTCTTGCGGAACTTCTTGAAGTAGTCTTGAATCAAGAAACTTGCATAAAACTTTCCACAAGTCACTTCATCACCTGAGGGATGAAACGAGTGACAAATGGGAAAAAATGTTAAGATTGTGGCTTACAAACCTCATATAACATGGTTTATTTAAATGAATAATGCTAAATTATATTGCTGGTCACATTTAATCCAATCTTTATACTGTCTTTTCTTTTCCTCACAGCAGATTTGCAACTTTATGATTTACCTCTAGGGGGCTGAATTATTTCATCAATGAGTTTAGGCTTTGTGCGTTTCCAGAGCTTCTTAATTATAATCTTCAGCTCTTCGTTCTGCTGATCAATGGGACCTGAGAGGGCCACAAACAAGAAACAGATGCACCAATAAAACAAAACAGCAAATTCACTCCTGAGCTTCATATGAATCTATCAGCATCTGGGTCGAACCTTCAGTCTTGATTTTGAGTGAGGTTCGTACAAGAGCGAACAGAGTGGCATTGAAGGTGACCGTCCCATCAGGGTGCAGCGGGACGTTCATAGCAACCAGCCTCTGAGAGGAAAGGAAGAAAAGAGAATGTCGGATCTGGTTTTCCCTGCTGCGCAAACCAAGTCTGCATCACTGAAAGTTTGCTTACTCACTTTGCAAGCGACACGATGAGGGCAAAGCTTCCCAAAACCAAGCGGCGGCTGAATCCTGCGTAACATAGTGACCACATCGATGTGCTTAATGCGACCGCTGCAAGATGCAAACACACAACTGATGAGGCGGACTGGTTCATTTTGGACACTGTGAAGGGTGACAAGCGGCTGAGGCAGAAAAGATGAGCCAGAAAGAAAAACAAGCCGTACGTGGCTTCTGGGTCGTAGTCGGACCAAACTCGCTTGAACTCGTCCAGGTGGTGAGTCCCCAGCACCGTCCAGTCTCTCGTAAGATATTCAAAGTTGTCCATGATGACAGCGATGAACAAGTTGATAATCTGAGAGAAAAGGGAAAGAGGTTACAGTTATTTCTGGTAACTTTACTATACTTTACTACAAACTATTCTAAACTGCTACTCGGAAAATTAGGAAATGCCGAAAAAGTTGTTTTATTCAGGCAATTCAACATAAAAGGTGAAACCAATACACTTTATCTACTAAGTACAAAGGTAAGAGTTTACTTTCAGAGGCTTGAAATTTTTGTTTTTAAAATCCATTTTTTATTTATTTCAAGCAATATTCAAAATTTCTGAGTTTTTTAATTTGAGGTTTTTTGAAGCTGTAAATCCTAATCAGCAAAATATAAACAAATAAAAGCTGAAATATGTTGATTTGTATAGTATTTTTGTATGTGTAGATTTTATCTTTGAAGTTGAGTGACAGATACTCAGAGAATAAGTGCCTCTGTTTCTGTAACTTCTGTAACTCTGTAAAATGCACATATATAGACAAATAGTCTGCAAATCAACATATTTCAGCTTTTATTTGTTTATATTTTGCTGATTAGGACTTGTAGCTTCAGAAAACCTCAAATTAAAATTCTCAGAAAATTTGAATATTGCTCTAAATTAAAAAATGGATTTTAAATACAAGAATGACAGGCCTGTGACAGTAAACTCTTACATTAGCATATTCTAAGTAATTTTCCTAGTAGTGCCTGTACACCCCAAACCTCTAGATCTAAAGACAAGGACTGAACGAGCCACTGAGAGAAAAGTGATTGTATCTAGGCTAGTCCAGCCTGTTCTGTGAACACAGAAGGACGGTGCAGGTCGCAGGTCTGCCGCTCTACTTTTGCTGCCAGTTGCGTTTCGGTGGGTCTGCTGAGGGTCAAAGACCACACACAGAGTGATGGATGGCAGCTGTCCACACGAGAGGAAAGCGCCGCACTAGAAATGTAGGACACACGCAGACTGACTGAACATGGACCTGGGCATGGTTGTAAATCTATCTTTGAGCCCGGAATACATATGTTCCTTCTGAATCCCATCCCTTTATCATATGGCAATAACCCATTACCAGTAACCTGAAACAGATTGATGTTTCTTCCTGAACTTCCTGTTATTTCCCCTAGTGACAAGATGAAGTATTGGGGTTCCACTTGGAGCATGTTGGACAGTCTTCTGGGCATAAAGTCACCTTCATTTGAACCACTAATGTATTTAAATAGCACTAGACTCCCTTTGACCAAAATATTTGCACCACTTTATATCTTATAATGCAAATTAACTGTGTGGATTAATAAAAATCTATGCACGTGGGTTTAAAAGAGCTGGAAGTAAACTTAATACTGCAGGAAGATTGCTGTTGCACTCCTCTTCTCTACTTCCATCTGACTTTGATTCAATTTGACCAGCCCAGCTGTAAAACCCAAGTTTGAATTAATCACAGCTAAATTTAGATAATGGGATCTAAAGGGGACATGTGGTTTTACTACAGACTATCTGAGTGATTAAAGAGAACAGATCAGAGTTAATCCTCACCAGGTAAGCGCAGAGCATAAAGAAGCTGATGAAGTAGAGATAGGCCAAATTGCTGCCGCATGTGAACTCCTCGCCCGGCTCGATGTCAGCTTCTGGGTCACAGCGTCTGCCGGGCAGAGCCGCCAACATGATCTCCTGCCACTGCTCACCTGTGGCACACCTTCAACAAGACAGAGCAGTTCACACAATTACTGTACCCTCTCCCCTATTTCAGTCTCATATGAAAGCCAAAGTAGGAATTTTATACCCTCTTCCCACCGGAGGAAGTTTAGTATGTCAAATTTTTCACCTAAAGAGGACCAGAACTGCCATGAAGAAAGTCTGGAAGTTGCAGTTTCTGTTGATGTGTGTGTCGTCATCAACAGCCACCTTCCCAAACATCTGCAAAGAACAACAGGAAAAAATCAGAGAAATAGAGTTTAGACCAGATGATTGCTGTCGGGGAGCAAACTGCAGCTGCCTGCGGTTACTGAGACTCACTTGCATGCCGATGACAGCATAGATGAAAAAGATCATGGCGATGAGGAGGCCGACATAAGGCAAGGCCTGAGCAGATGAGAAACTGCTGTTTATAAGAAAACTTTTATTAAGACATCGTGTTCAACACTTTTGCATCGGATGGACTCACTGACCTGCAGGGACTTAACGAAGGTCCAGAGAAGCGTTCGGATGCCTTCCCCTTTGCTGAGAAGTTTCACCAACCTCAGCACTCTGAATAATCGGAAGAACGTGATAGATACTTTTGCATGTTCTCCTTTCCCTCCACCCTGGAAAACATGTCTAGGTTAATATGGAATGATATTATCTGACAAGGAGGGATAATTCAGCAATAAAAGGAATACAACGATCAGAAAAGGAACTGAGAATATCTCAGTCCTAAAAGGCAATCAGATCCATCAGTGTTGGTGCTCATCTCTCACCTCCCCGTGGCCGCCGCCTCCTCCTCCCTGGATCATTAGTTCAGGCAGTTAGCAGCAGACAGGTGAAAAAGGAAAAAGGATTGAAAGGCTATTAAGTACAAATGGTTTCACTTAATGAGTAGGTCATAAACCAAATAATCAGGATATTTCAAACAATTTTCCAAAAATCCTGCAAGAGGATCCTTTTTATTTATATTTATTTGGATTTGTCAGGGTGCGCGTATTCATGTTTATGTTGTGCTTTTTGAGGTTAAATCTACAATACTGTATAGGCACTTTTGCAAAGATTCGCATTTAAATACTTTTGTAGGCCAGAATAGTTGTAGCGCCTTTTTAATGTTTATTAAACTCCACCATTCCAATGAAATTTACAAATGAAATTCAATATTAAGAACAAATGTAAAAAAATTCAGTTCTGTTTTATAATGGTTGGTTGTTGAGTCCTCCAAAAAGCTCAGATTGCTGGATTTCGGTCTTCTTGATGGAACACTCATTGCAATAATATATAACGACTGCCTGGCAAAGAAATAAATAAATAAGAAATCACCACATGGATTTCCACTAAGCACTAAGTACCAGCATCCGTTTGCATAATTACGGTATCTTTCGGCTGGTAACAAGTTAATTCACCCCAACATGCAATGTGTAGTTTCTAATTTTTTCCCGTTTAATCAGCCATGTGGGAAGTGTGGTGGAACATTTGTATTAATACTCTTCATTATGCCTATTTACTTTACTCCTAATCCTGTTTTCGATCCCTTCCAAGGATCTTAACAATTCAGCAGGATTTTGCTTAGTGCAGATTGTATTACCTTATTCATTGTGCTCTGTTTCATGTGTTTACCTAAGACGTTGTAAGACCTTTTGCTGCGTGCGCAGATAATCGCAGATCAGCTACAAAAGACCCTGGTCTTGCCCTTTTCTGGCAGAGGCCTCTCCATATGTAATAGCGTGCACATGCAATAAAGCTTCAGAACGCAGTCTGACTGAGAGTCTTGCTTTTCACCGGTTGAATTCCTTTACAGAAGACACGTGGAAAGTTACTATGTAATGTGTGCCAGTCATAAAGGGATTTTATGATACCTCATTAGAGGTAAACGTTTTTAAAAAGCCAAGTTTAGATCGGGAAACACATTCCAAAACTTTTCCTTGTTTAGCTTCTGAAAATAAAAAGTGAGAATAAACTTACACTAAACTCAGACACAACAATGTCCAACACGCTCCCCACCACGATAAGAGCATCAAAGGAATTCCAAGGATCGATAAAATAGTGCTGCACAGAGAAAATAAGCAAACACAGAGTCAACAACATACAGTAGAGGAGCTGTGGTGTGTATATGTGTGTGTGTGTGTGATTGTCAGAGTGAAATCTCACATGAGCCCGCAGAGCCATCAGCTTGATAATCATCTCTATAGTGAAAACCACAGTGAAGATCATGTTGAGGATGTCCATGATGGAGGTGAAGAGTTTGGACTGCTCGTAATGCTGAAAGAGACGACGACATCAAGCTGGCATCACATCAGCAAAGTCAGCTGAATGTTTCTGGTTCTGAAGGGAAATTAAAGAGGAACGGTACCTGAATAGCCAGAGTGAGAGTGTTTCCCAGAATAAGCACAAACATGACGTACTCAAACTGGCTGGAATTAATGATTCTCCAGAACTTGAGCTGAGACGGGTTTTTGGGGATGTAAATCTTGATGGGTTGAGCTTTCAGCGCATAATACACACACTGACGCTGGCGGTGGAGAAAGACAGGAAACGGTGCTCAGTTTGAAACCACAACTTAAATTATGAATCCACTTGTTCTCCAACAACTTACCTGATTTTTGTTAAGCTCGCAGTTTTTGAACTCGGCTTCTCCTTGCTCCCGAAACGTGATGATGACAAAACCCACAAAGATGTTCATCATGAAGAAGGCGATGATGATGATGTAGATGATGAAAAAGATGGAGATTTCTACTCGGTTGTTGTAAATGGGGCCTCGGTTTATGGCGTGGGCGTCCACGGCGCGGTACAAGAGTCTTTATAGATGAAATGTAAAAAACATAGAGGGTAAAGATGCAACTTAAATACTGATGATGTTTCACATTTAATTAAAGGAAATGACAGACCTCCAAAAACAGAAATAAAACAATTCTGAAATTAACATAAATAAATACATTTTGGTACAGTATAAGAATAACTAGGCGGATTTTTCATTTATCATTATTAATATTGTTTATTTGTTTCTGTGTATCCCTTAAAGCCCAACCCTAGAAAAAATGTGGAGAAAAGTCAGTTTGTTCTGTCTTCATTTGGTTGTTTAACAATGTGTGGAGATTTTTTTATTATTCTTTGTATATTTACCATTCATTACTATATGATATGTCAAAATTATTGTAATATAGTGTTCTGCTTCCTGCATTAGGAGGCAGAAGACAAGTATCAGATTGTGGACAACGGGGTTTTTAACAAAGTTTTTACTGACCAGTCTCAGTTTCTGTATATATCGATGTACAGTATATATTTTCCTTAGATTTATGAGTCAGACTTCAGTTAAAATGCCAAACTTTTCCTCAAACCTGATAAGCTAGCTGATAAGCAAAAGCTAGCTGGAAAAGTCTACATAGGTATAACAAAGACAATTAGAGACAGAAAAAGCAAGAATGCACATTAAGAAAAATATTTCTTCACAGAAGTTGAGAAAAAAAAGTTTCAATATTACAAGAAAAAAGTTGTAATATTAGGTAAAAAAGTAAGAATTTCACAAGAAAAACGGTTACTTTTTTGAAAATTTAACCTTCAAATTATGAGATTACATTTGCAATTTTACGATAAACTAGTTGTGATATATAAAAATAACATCTTTACGAGACAAAAATTGTGATTTTATGAGATGAAAGTCATAATATTGCAAAACTAAAGTCGTAATTTTACTCGGACAATGTAATATTTTACCCCATTGAGGAGATATGTAATCTCTTGGCACATCAGCGCCACATTATCATTGGTTTCAGGACTTCTTTGAAAAGAATCTGCAATAAAATGAATGTGTTTTGCAGAAAGAAGCAGGCAGACCTGGAGGATATCATTACTTTTGTGGAGGGGAAACAGCTTTAAGCGGTCAACTGCAGAGTTATTGAAGCCGCTGATTCTACAAAACACCTATGATTGGCTCTCAGATGCATCCAACAATAACCCTGTATTGTATAATCCTCCTTTATCTCTGATTTTATTTCTGTTTTATTACTCTTAGTAGCACAGCACTTTGGTCAACATTGGATGTTTTCAAATGTGCTTTTAAATAAAGTTTACTTGAAAGTTGACTGTAATAGTTTTTTCTTGTGAAATTATGAAATTCTTGTAATATCCACATGGCCTTAATACTCCGTTATAATAAATGTATTAGAAATATAAACACAATTAAACATGCAAAAGATGAAACTACTTTTATTTATTTGTCTTTGTGCTTGCTCTCTTTATTTTTTGAATATTAATTCATTTGTTTGGTTTGATTAATCCGTTTACCAGTTTATCATAAGATGAGAACAAATCATGTGAACAATAAAGTCAGCCTCAGCCTGACTCTACGTCTTCATGCATTTCCCATCTGCCCAGCAGAAATCCTACTCATACTGTAACAATTTAAAGTTCATTGTTTTGAAGCAGTTTCATACATTATCACCAAAGTGCCAAGCGTGACCGGACTTTTCACCCCAGTCTTAGTAATGCTCTAAAAGCCGAGTGCACTCATTCAGGGAATTACTCATCCATTTGAAAAATGAAGCCAGCTATTTGTAAACAATGCACAGGGGACAGAGTGGAGGTCAGATGAACCGGACTCACACATCAGAATTAATAATTTATTTTTAAAAAAGATGTTCATACTCACTGTGGCCAGCCTTCAAACGTGGACACGGTGAACAAAGCCAACATGCCCATCAGCACATTGTCAAAGTTGAAATCGCTGTTTTCCCAAACCCGCTCTTTAACCATGGGATGGTTCATGTCCCCGTCCTTGTACACTACAAATGTCCCCCTTAAATCAGAAACATACACAGAGTTTATGAAACAAAAACAACATTAAAAGGCAGTCCTGGGTTTTACACCGCATGTACGGAGAAAACTGACTTGCACTCATCGGGAGTGTGCTTGGCTTCGTCCGTGCAGCTGAAGAATCGGCCCTAAAACATCCAGGGAGGAGACGTTTTAGCACCAGGAACCCTCCCAGAAAAAATCCTCTTTTAACAACAGGCAAAGACGTGAGAACCGCGAAGCTGAAAGAGTGAAAAGCGGCACCTTGAAGAGCTGCACTCCGATACAAGCAAACATGAACTGAAGGAGCGTTGTGACAATCAAGATGTTTCCGATGGTGCGGATGGCCACAAACACACACTGCACCACGTTCTGTAAAGACACACGCAACCAAACAGATTTACGCAACATCAGACAAGATATTCTGCACTTATTTTAATTAAGAGGTAGATAATTTCATGAAAAGAAAAAATGTATTTTCAAATAGAACGAGGACAACATAATCTTTGTTGAAAATAAGAAACTTTATTTATTCAACTTCACCAGTCACTGTAGTTTTAAAAGGAAATTGTTTTGCTATTCTAGTTTTGTATTCCACAATAAGTAGCCATAATCTTTATTTTAAAATATGCTTCATGCTTTCAGTGGTGGACTGGTCTAAACTGCAACAGGCCAGTTCAGCAACTAGACTCTTATTGTAGAGTTGTGCCGTTGTAATGGTGGCAGAATCTGGTTTGGCCTTGTATTGCTGAAATAAACAAGACAAGGTAAACAAGACGAGGTAAATGTTATATTTTGCCTTAGCTGCAATCTGTTTGCACCAATAAACCCCCACCCTATCACAGTTGGTGAGTTTGAACCGCAGTTTCAGTTTAAATAAACTGAGGCTAAAGAAACAGCGGCTTTTCTGAATCTTGTTTCATTCGCTGGTTTTCTTTCCCCTCTTTGTATTCTGTAGTTTTTATTTCTGGATGCAGCATTGAGCTGTGTGTTTCTGAGCCCAAGCTGTCAGAATGAAGTTCATTTTCTAGTGTAGCCTTAATTGAAAGTGCCTTAGATAGAAAAAAGTACTGAAATTCTCAAAATATTTTACCAATGGTGTGCACTGTAGATAATGAAGTACAATATGTTTTTTTTTCTAGTTTTATGCGAAGAAATTCAAAAAGAAGTTTTAAGTAAAGCATTATCTTTCTTTTTAAACTTTTAATTTGCTCTTTGTACTATTCTTAACCAATCTCGTCAGATTATTTAAGTGCCAATGTGATACTCACAAAAGTGTTTTGTGGAGTTATTATTATTATTACATCATTTCATCAGGAGTCATTTGTGGGTTTACTGCTTTTAAACCTTTTTATGATGTTAATTTACTCTGCTTATT
>JAVQJG010127754.1:0-29977 GCA_036024015.1 Craterocephalus amniculus | reverse complement strand
CATCTCTGACACACACACAGGCAGTCAGGAATACAGATGCAGTCATGGATACCATCTCTCCCTCTTTCTTTCTCACTCTCACTCTCTCTCTCACACAAACACACACACACACACACACACACACACACACACACACTTCTTTCTCCCCTCGGTCCAAGAGAGAGTGAGCTCAGGTAGTTGTCAGCTGCTCCCCTACAGGGAACAGTGGGCAAGTCAAAAACAGCCTCCTTGCCTGTCACTCTGCACACACACACACACACACACACACACACACACACACACACACACACACACCTACACACACATTCACACAGTGTGCTTCGATGTGAGAGGAAAGAATGAGATGCCTTGGGCAGATGCTGGACCAGTTGTCTAAGCTGCGAACAAAGTTTGTGCGTGTGTGCGCGCGTAAGTGTGTGGGGCGTGTATGTGAGTGTGTGTGTGTGTGTGTGTGTGTGTGCATGCGGGTGTCTATCAGACCGTCTGTCTTTCTTTCCAGTCCCACAAAAGCCACCTGCCACTGAGCACAAGCGAACATGCCGGTTCCAGTTTAGTCCTAACCTGTGAGCCAGTGATAAGAAACAGCGTGTGTGTGTGTGTGTGTGTGTGTGTGTGTGTGTGTGTGTGTGTGTGTGTCTGTGTGTGACATATATCCGCAGTAGCGACACTAGCTGTTCGCCTCTTTTAAGACTTTTCATAGAGTGGAGCTTTTTTTGTGTGCTTTCATCCATTGATTTCCAATCAGGTGGGCTACCTGCGAGAGCTTCGCCGTGTCTTTAATGCCCCCGGCGCCGAGGCGAGGACGTCACGCCAGCTGGCTGCCCGGCAGCCCTCTGAGCGGGCGCCGAGCCACAGCAGCTGGAGCTGCCGCCGTACGGGTCAATTACTCTCCGAGTTCATATTTTTTGTGCACACAACCTAACGGCATACACCTGTTCGCCCTGTGCGTTCAGATTCCTCTCACAACGTTCACAAGTTGCCGTTTCACACCTGATCAAAGCTGCGGACTCGGTGGGAGGTTTCGGATCAAAGTCTTAAGAATTGTTGCCGGCTGACTTGCAGAGCCTTGAAGTGTTTGTCTAGCCTCAGCTTGCCTCTGTGTTGTCGTCACTCCGTGTTTTCCTTCACGGTGGATCCTTGGTGTTTTAGAAATGCTTATGAGAATGAAACGTAAATATCCAGCCTGCTGCCTGTAGATTGAAAATTTTGAAAATTTCATCATGGCAGCTTTATCCAAAATCTGCAAAAAAAAAAGCTTACAACGCAGCGGTTCTGCAAGAGTGAACAGATTCTACTTGAATGAAGTGAGAGCATCTGTTTGCTTTACATCAGTACCACATATAATCCCCTGTGCTTTTTTTGTTGCCGAACTCTATTGAAGCCTCGGCAAAAGCCCCAGTGGCTGACATATACTGGGATAAGTCTGCACTGAAAATACAAAGTTTGCTTCAGTTATGAAGAAGAAGAAGATATAAGAGGGAAAAACAACTTTTTGTACACACAATACCACATTGTATCCTCTTAAACCCTTAAAGCCCAGCGCATCATATTTGAAACATGTCGTTTCTGAGACATTTTGCATCACATTTTGGAAAAAACTTTGCTCAAACCCTGTTGTAGACAATATGATACTCGCCTTCTGCTCCCTAATGTACACCAGGAAGCAGAAGACAGCACTATAATAATTTTGACATATATTGTAAGAAATGATGGATCTGCAAAGGAAAATGTTAATTGTCAAATTTAAAAAAATTGGCTTCTCTTCTCATTTTTCTTGGGTTGGTCCTTAAAGGTTTAAGATCTTTAAATCAATTAATCAATCAATTAAGATCTTTGAGCAAGTTTGTGGTCATGGCAAATGTTTTAATGTCATCACCTAACTCTCTCCTCTTTGTCTTCCTGTCTGGCAGCCTGCAGAGGGATGCTGTGCGGTTTTGGTGCCGAGTGTAAGCGTGACATAAATGACCCAGCTAAGGCCGAGTGCAAGTGCAAGAAAGTGGAGTGTCCATCCCTGGTGGCTCCGGTTTGCGGCTCGGATTCATCCACCTACTCCAATGAGTGTGAGCTGGAGAAAGCCCAGTGCAACACCCAGCGGCGCATCAAGGTGCTGCGCAAGGGACCCTGCTGTAAGTCCAACCACCTGCCTTTTAAGCATAATCAACAACCCTTTAATGGACACTGATAAAAAACAAATTAATCCTTCAATCCTATGAGTCTATAAACAGCTTATTTTTGGATATCATTAATTTTGACTGTTTTTGGGGGGAAATCCCTTGGCATCTGTTGAGTGGTCTGCTAGATCAGTTAAATAGAAGATATTAAAACCGTGAAAATAAGCCTGAATTACTGCTAAGGAGTAACAGAAAGTCAAGTTGAGGCTTTGACAATTGACGTAATTAGAGTGCTGATACAGAAATTAGAGCATGCCATGGATTTAACACATGAAGACAGGAGAAAGTGGTCAGATTTACTCACTGTATGCATGAGATGAGCACAGTCTGTAATTGTCTCAACAGGAAGGAGAACAATCTATCTGTTTTTATGAGTTGCTATTAGTATAAAGAGTGTCTGGACATTTTGAGAGATTTCATTAGTACTTCTGATACAGAAAGGATTGATCCACGAAAGGCCAAGCAATTTCATCTGAGACAGACACTTGCCATCAATCTGCTCGGATAGCCGAATGTAAAAGCTGTGAAATATTGGTGGATAAAGTGCTTAAAGCATGCTGAGAATGCCCTATGGATGGGGATTTGTCTTAAAATAATCGAATCAAGATGTTTGGGAAGAAAGACTAACGTGGCCTCTTCAAGAAACATAAAGCTGCAAATCTCCGAGTGGCACTAAAAGGCTTGTTACGGTCAGGTAAACGCATTTCTCTCCTGCCCTGTTCTAATACAACAGATTCTGCCTTTCTGTCCCTTTACCTCAACAATAAAATCCACCATTATGTCCATGCTATTGTCTTCTCAACATGGCTGTGCTCCCGGTGCTTAAACGCCACCTGCACCCTCACAAACGAAAAGTGTTCCACTTACGGCTCCCACTGGTAGCCATCTAGTGCTTATTTGACCTGTGGTTGGTGCCTGTTGCCTCTCTTTAGCAAAGCCCATCAAAATCCACGGCTCCGATGAGCATATTCCCCCCAAAGCTGGAGCGTGGCAGCCACCACGGTAATAACAGCTGCGTTTTGTCCCTGTCAGTGTGGGCCTACTGCTAATTCCAGGGCTCTGATGACATTGCAGGCTGGAACTCGGCACTAATTACAATCTTGGGAACTGCTCGCAACTGGAAGAGAGGAAATAAGGAGATAGAAGAGATAGAAGTCTGGAGGAACAGTGGGTACAGCAGAGAAAGGAGAGAAACGGCTTGTGAAATACTAAAAAAAAAGAAGTGAAACTCAGAAAAAGAGAAGGCTCACAGAGCATGTGAGTGAATGATGAAATTGTAGGAGGTTGTTGATTTTATAGAAAGGTGGGGGTAAGTACAGGTGTTCTAGTGATGCTTTGTGAAGGTTTAGTCTCATCAGAAACCACATGATTAACATTTACAACAACAAAAGGCAGTATCCTGATTATTACTACACATTCACACACCCGTATTCCTTCCTCCTTTGCTTGTCAAACAGGTTGGAGTCAGAAGCTGAGTAAAATTCCCTGTTATTATTTCCATGCTACTCCTGGTACTGGGTCCTTTTCAGAGGAGACATATTTTATTCACTTTAAAGACACATGGCATCCAAAGCAGAAGCCTCATTACCTTTTGGACTTCTTTGGACACCTTAAGAAGGCTGAGATGGTAGTGACCGTCCGCATTTCACCTCGGTTTAGTCGCTACAAAGCAATCAGCTGTCAGTTGGATAATGTAATATCAATATTCTTAATGCAAAAATGACTTGACAAATATGAATTCAGGAAAATTATCAATTGCCAGTTTTTTTCATGAACATGAGTGAAGAAGGAAATTCGGTCAGGTGACTGAAATCATATAAAGACACAGTTCTATTTTTTTCAGTGTCTTTCATGAAAATCACAATATTATTCACGTGAATTGGGAAAGTTACAACAAAGGTCTTTGAAATGAAAAAAAATGTAGAAATTACACATTGGATACAATTATCAGCACCTTATGATAAGGTGTTGTGATCAAAATAAACAAATAAACAATAACTTAATTTCATCTTAATTTCTTTTCACAATGGGAACTACATGGGCTGTGTGAGAGCATCAGGAATGATGTTTACAAAAACACTGTTGTTCCAAAGGCTATAGCTCGGCCCTGAGTAAAAGCTAAGTGAGAGAGGGCTGAAGGGATTGTTGCAGACTGTCGAAAACACACCACAAAAGACATCCAAACAACTTCAGGCTTACCAGCACTAAGCTGAAGTGGATGCTTTCAGGCTCTAACATATGCTGCACACAGAGTCAAGTGGGGCTTCATGAGAAGAGACCAGTGAACCCATCAATATTAAAAATAAAAATGGCTTAAAACAATGAGATAAATGTCTCTTGAATAAGCCCCCATCTTCCAGGAATAGCGCTCCTTGGTAAGAGAAAACCGAAGCAGAGCTCTGTGGGACCGCAGTGCATCCTTTGGTTTAAAAGTGGTGAAATGAAGCCCACACGCTCAATACACCCGTCCACACTGTTAAACATGGTGAAGGTTTCGTTACAATATGGGACTTATTGCTGCGTAGGGCACCAGAATGATGAAACTGGCACCAGCCAAATATGTCACCAAACATAAGAAACAAGGTGTAAGGAGACATTCTCTGATCCTCCTGCAGTAAATCTAAATGAACACGTTCAAATTAATTGGGGGAAACAGCAGAGCTATTAGGTACTATTACATCCTTCACACCACCGAAACCTTTCATCGAAAATGCTAAAATACTTTTAAGCACACAGCAGCGAAACAGCGGGAGAATGGAGTAGCAGAAAGACTGACAGCAATGAGAGCCTTTTAAGTTTAAACCAAATATGAGCAGCAGCAGTTTATGTGCTGAATAAGTCTTTTTTTAAACAGCATAACAGAGGGGTTTCTGTTATTATCAATCATGAACTTTGGACATTTTAATAAGTTATCTGGTTTTTTGTTAAAATCATTTTATTAAAATGTATTACAAGTACAAATGTTAAATTTAGCGCTAAAAAACAAACATTTATGCGTGCATGAACTTCTGACCAGGACTGTGTATGACTGTCTTATCCCTGTCCAGAGTGTCTTGCATGAGAAATGCATCCATATAAGCAGAAACACTACCTAACTGACATTTGTGGAAAGTCTTTAGAGAAAGAAATTTAGAGGCTTAACCCTGACTCGAGCTGTTGATGCTGACAGGTACAGATGTAAGTGACTGTGAGGTTTAAATTGTAGTTGTTAGTGTTGTTAGTGACCAACAAATGAACAGTTTACGAAAGCGCAAAGTAAATTCTCTGCCTTTCAAGTCTGACATCATCTCGTACATGTGCTCTCTGTTTCTTTGACATTTACATTAGAGCGAGCTCAATGCAAGCATCCATGGTCAAGTGTCTATAAACCACTTAGGTAGCTGTCGACTTGGTTTATTTACCTCTGCTTTTTATTGCAACAGCCTTGTTGAAGGCTCCCACACGTCTACAGACAATTTTCGGAAGGGCAGCCAAGCAGAGACTCAAAGGGAGGCAGCAGGATGAAGAGCACAGTCATGTTTCAAAGTCTGGTTTTAATATTCATCAACATTTATATTTATGGGTTGTTTTTCTTTTTTCTTTTTGCCCAAAGTCAAGGTTATTCACATTTCTACTTTGTAAGCACAAAACAGAATAAAGTCAAAGCGTGTGGATGTGCAGCGTGGTGCATATGCATGTCTGCTTGGGTGTGTTGAATGAAGGGAAAGGGTGTTGGAGGTCAGAGGAAGGCAGGTGACAGGCTTTCATTCTCTTTCTGCCACCAATAAATTCAGGCGGTGCAGAGCGGCCTGGACAGGTCACTCTGGACGAGATTATGGAGTTGTCAAGGCTGATGGAGGATGAGGAAGAGGAAGATGGGAAGGAGGAAGAGCAGGAGGAGGGATGGCAGCGGGAATGGGAGAGCTTTTAACTTTAAGGATTGTGTGGGCGGTCAGATTGGTGCCTTTGTGTGAGGCTTTGCTTGACTCATTCCATCTGAATGGCGGGTTTCCATTGAGGTAAGTGAATTGGATACCGTTCTGAGCAGCCATCATGCCCAATTCAAATCTATCCCGGAGTCTTATCTGGCACCCGGGAATACAACCACAAAAGAGGTTTTTCTCCCGCAGATTATTCCTCTTTATAAAGTGGCTGGAGCTATGTGGGGCATATTATCTCGACGTAAGTGTCTGAAACTCGGGTTGTGTTTTTGCAAACAGATGGAGAGCCACAACCTGCAGATTCTTCACATGTGCATGGTACACACATATTTTAAGCTTCATGGTGCTTAATTAAAGCAAAACTTTTGTTGTATAACAAAAGGGAAAAAAAGCTGAAATTCTGTCTATAACATAAATGACATAAATGACAATGTAGATAGAAGACTGTGAGGGGACAAGAATCCTAAGAAGAGCATCCCAGGATGGCTGTAAACATGGGAGGACTGTGTGCAAACTTGATAATAAAATGATCAATAACTCTTACATATGCGCAATCAATGAGTCATTCATTTTTATGGACTTCCCCCTTTTACCACATAATATACCCTGTAGAAGCCATTTTTTTTAGAAAGATTAAAATAATATCAGGTATAGCTCCTTTAAGTCAAGCCGCGAAGAATAATGGTGTATAGTTGTAATCATCTAATAACGATTCAGAGGAAATCTTAAATCTCGGTAAAGAGAACAGTGTTAGCACTAGCATCCATAACGCTATGCAAGGGTGTTTTTGATACCCAGTGGTACAGCATATCTAGGTTTTAGAGCAAAATATGCTGCTTTTGAGATGATGTCTTTATAATGCAATGCTTTGCCTGTTTCAGCAATGACAAACATACAGCAGCAGAGCTCCAGGGTCCAGATCAAACCGGTCCATCTGCTGTCCAGACCTTTTATCTGTAGAAAAAAAACACTGAGGAGGCCTCAAGTTATCCAGGTTTTGAAATCTCATCTCCAGCAAGAATGAAAGAAAAGAAAAACAAGTCTTGATTTATAAAACTACAACTCTGTTCCAGCCAATGTACCACAGGCATCACATTTAAATCCAATGCTGAGTTATTAACCCATTTAACTCATCAAGTGAATGCAGCTATTGGAAGTGAATTATAGAGTAAGAAAAGTGAGAAGGTTTGCCAAAGATATTTGAATAAGAAAAAGAAAATGAACTGTAAAGTTTTTGGCCGTTCTTTCAGTTTAAACACAAGATTATTCACTACCTAGGTGGTAATACACAGTCCACCTTAATACTCCCAGCAGTCAGACAGCATGCTTTAGCAGAGTTTAACTCAGAAATGTAAAACCCATTTAGCACCTGCTCTTAAACCTAAATCGCCTAATAGGACATTTAAGGTAATAGTGTTCCTACCTGAGGACAAGTCTGGATGACTTGCATGCGTGCAATTAGTTCCTCCCAGTACTGCGGCCTTATATTCATTACCTGCCCCTTATGGACCCAGACTGGCTCCGGTCCAGATTCTTCATTATCTTCCTTTTGTTCTACATGAATGATTTGAGGTCCGTGGGGTTAAATTTCCGGTGGTCGAGCGGGCAGGCGGTGTGCACATAATGGCCTCAGATATTATCGAAATTAAAAGGAGAAGCTGTGTTTTAATTGGCTCTGCTGGGATGCCTGATAACAACAGAAAAAGAGGAAAAGAGATGGTCAGTTAAAAAAAAACTAACAGCCAGCAGAGAGACGTGAGACATTTGGACCACTGTGCGCCTGTATGTTCGCGTATTTGCGGGCATACACACCCTAGAATCGGCTGGGGAACATGCACCATGTTGGCTATCCTAATATTGAACTTGGAGAAGATTAGTAAATACACTCCCTTTCCCAGAGAGACACAGAAGTGCTGCAGAACTCATCTTGTGTGGCCACTTTAGTGGAATAAGAGTTTTCTCTCTTTTTTCTACAGGATAGAGCACAACAAGTACTACAGAGGAGTGAAATGTGTGTGTGTGCATGTAGGTCAGTGGACTGGGAGTGGAATGAGTGATCAATGGAGATTGATTTTGTTGCACGTATACGTTCTTAGAACCTGGCTGTCAGCATGGCCCTCCACCTTCTACGTTGTTAGTCCATTCTTCTTCAGAGAGTGCTTTATGTCCTGGAGCAACAGACTCTGGTGTCCTCACGGTGAAAAGACGGAAGTATCCAGACTCCCCAACTGCTCCGGTATGCTGCAGGTTGTCAGGCCAGTACCAGGAGGATGTGAACCTGTCGCCACTTTTCAGTTCAGTTGTTTATGATCTCCTCAGAGGAATAGATTCCTCCCAGTTCACATTGTGTCACATTTTCTCTGTTCATTGTGTTTCTGATTTTCTGTTGAAAAAAAGGCCTTCTCCCAGAGTTAAAATAGACATGCCCTCAGATTGTTACTCCATCTGTGCATTTTGTCTTTTGTCTGGTTGTTAAGGTGCTCAGGCTGAGCCAGGTAAAGCCCTGATTTATCCCCTGGTAGGACACAGAGCTCTCTGGGAGGGAAGGTTTCTGAAAAATCCTCTCTTCGAAAAAAAGAAGAAGGAAAAAAACACCCTTTAGATTGGAGCTGGAGAGATGATCAAAGCCAAACTGCTTTATTCCTCCTTAACCAACTTATACCGCCTACTTCTTCTTCACTCTGCACTCATGCCCTGACAATGTCTTTTGTTACCAGGGTTATGCTCCCAGTTGCCACCAGTGTCAGCGAACTGCTGGTAAAAGGGGTGTGTGCTTTAGAATTCTCGCTTTGCTGGAAAAGATAATAGATTTTGTACAGAAGACCTCTCTGTTTATGAATTTTCTTTGCTTTAATTTTCATTGAGTTTTTTTACATCTTCTTTCTCTCACCATTTTCCTCCCTTTTTTTTGTTTTTCTTTCTATCCTCATAAACACAACTTTCCTTTATCCTTACTTTCTCTCCGTTCCTCTCCCTGAATTTCTGCATCCTTCCTAGTCGTGCAGCCGTTATTTCTTCTTCCCTTTCACCACTTTATTCTCCATTCCGTCTTCCTCCCATTGGCCGCTTTAAGACTTTACACCAGAATATGTTTCTCGCCGCTGCTCTCATCAGTACGAACAGGCTAGCACACACATACGCTAAAATGTAAAAAAGTAATAAAATTTCTCCGGGGTGATTGCTGAACACACTCATTCACCCACACAAATACACAAACAGACACACAGGGCTAGAGGTCATAGTAAATAACTCGGCTTTCGTGCTTTCATTTCCCCGGGGCATCAACTCTTGCTTGGTATTCATAACCATTACATGCAGAATCGGACGGACTGGGTGTGAGCATGCGAGTGTGTGTGTGTGTCTGTGTGTGTGCGCTGATAGCGTATTTATACCCTTGTGCATGACAAGCATACGCACACAGGCACACTTAGTGAAATATACACATACTGCAGGTTTTTTTTAGCAAACAGATTGAAAAATATACAGTCTTGTTATCACCGCACTCTCTCACACACACACACATAAAGAGATGATAATGGGCTTTGCCGGAATCCTACATCCATCTTTACTTGCTCTTCCACTCGTCTGCGACCGCTGATACTTGTTAGACAGATCCTGTCTTCTTCGTCGTCTCTCAGTCCCAGCCTCTCCCTCACATTCCATGTGCCCACTTCCACACACACTCCTTGCTCGGGATTAAACATCCCGAGCAAGGAGAAACAAGGAGTAGTAGTTTCAGACGTTTTAATGTATTTATGCATTTGGATTCTCCTGAATAATACATTGTTATTGGTTATTTTACTGCGTATACTTCCAAAGAGATGTAAAAGCAGAGAAGTGTAGAGGATGGAGGATAACTACCAGCTCACCAGACAAGAGAGAATACTTTATTTCTTTTTATTTTGTGTGTATTTATCAGTCAGGAGAAGAATTTGTTTCTGTGCTGTGTGTATTTAAACTGCACATATAGTAAAGAAACATCATCCATTAGTAACTGGTACGGGCATCATCATTAAGCAGTCTGATTAAAGGAGCTGTACCTGATATTATTTGGATCTTTCGAAGAAAAATGGTTTCTACACGGTATAATATGTGGTAAAAGGGGGAAGTCTGTTAAGACTATTTTAGTTAGCGATAGCAGCTAATTTTTAGTTTTGTCGTGACACTCTTTCTCTGCCAATGGGTTTAACTTTGGTTACTCCTAGATTCGGATGAGCCAGTAAGAGCGTTTCTCTAGGGAATCCAGAAATTCTTGAGGTTAATCCTATTGGCTGAGAAAGAGCTTCACGCGAAAGCTAAAAACTAGCCACTATCGCTAACTAAATATCCTGGACTCCTACATATGCGCAATCATTGAGTCATTTATTTTTATGGACTTAAAAGGGGTAGGTCAGACTTCTCCCTTTTCTTAGAAAAATTAAAATAATATCAGGTACAGCTCCTTTGAGTGACGTTTGCTTCGAAAAGAATCAAATCTGAACATTCTCATCAGTGCCAAACTCTTATATAGTCGGTCCCTTCATTACTGTAAATTCACTCCTGTCTTGTTTCTTATTTAAGTTCTGTCCATCGACTTTTCAGCCCCAGAGTAGAGTGTGTTTACATTGTGGCAGTAGAAGGCAAATTAGACAGTTCTTTCCTTCAGTGGGAGATTGATTTTAATTCCCACCGGCGCAGATGTAAAATGAGCAAACAGATGTTAAACTTTCTGGATTCTGACTATTTTTCTCAGTCAGCTGTCTCGATGTTCACCCACGATCAGCCATGTGTGTTTGAGAATCGACTGTCTCATCTCAAAGCCGAGATGAAGTAATTCGGTGGTTATTGATCAAGGTCATCAGGTACAGCTGCTGTTCATGTTAGCGATCTAATGAGATGCTGTTTACGGCTGGGCTGGAATGCGAATGCATCTAACTCAGTGGGAGGAAGACACTTCGGCTGGGTTTTTTTCCTGCAGGATGGGAACTTGGAAGAAGGAAATGCTAATAAAATAGTTGTTGAATATCTCTTATATTCCAGTATGTCATCGTGAGCTGAAGGGAAAAAAACTGTTACATGCATAAAACTGTATATTTCCTCCTGGCATTTCTTAGGATATTTTGTTACATTTCCCACAAAAGCTACAAAAATGACCACACAAAAGCCTACTTCTTCTCTGTTGTATAGAAAGTGCAGGACTGAATGAGGTGATGGCTTCACTGATTTCAAAGAAAGAGAAAAAAGGCTCAGCATACAAATTGCTCTAGGCCAATTCGTTCTTTAACCCTTTGTTACAGGAGGAAGAATCTGCAAGGGATTTCTGTAAACTGGAAGCTATACTAACTCTGTATACTCTCACTATAAATCAGACACCAATGCCAGTTGTAGGATGTTGGTTCTTTTTATTTCCGGCTATTTTCTGAAAGCAATTCCTTTAACCGAAGGCAGGGCGTAGCCAGCGGAGTTGGTGACCTTGACGAGGAGTTGGCGATCAACAATTGCTGGCGACAGGCTGCAGCGTTCGTGGCTGCTCACTGCTCGCAGCTCAGACAATGACCGTGATAGAATAAATTAATGCCAGCTGGTGAGACATAACTTGTGTTTCCAGAGCTGATGTGAAAAGCAGCGATGTGGTTTGCCACTGTGAAGCCGCAGCGGCAGGGAATGTGGAACGTTTAATTACCAGAGCAGGAAAACAATCATAAACACTTAATGTGAGGTTGTTGTACAGTATCTATAGTTCCCTATAAATCATGTGGGCGTGGGTCCTTTCAATGTCACGCAGTTTCTAGGAGATTTGTCTGAGATGTAGATGGAAGGAGGACATGACACGGTTATCATGGAGAATTGCAAATGACATATACAGTATAGTTGATTAATGTAGCGGTTCAAATCTTCACTGGAGAAAAATGAAGTTGTTGTAACTTTTGCTTTTAAAAATATTTTGGTATTTATTTTTGAAGCCATGCAAATTAAAAGGACTAAATGTAAGTTTTTAATGAAAAATATCTTTACAATAGCTTTTTTATTTGACACTTTATAATTAAAACATGGTTTGATGAGCAGACTTACACCTCAGCAGTTCAGCGGCGGTGCATCTATTAGCCTGTACCTTATTTTCCTGACCCTACCTCGGGTGGGAAGTTCCCACGCTGTTTCTGCGGATGTGACGTCTAGCGCGTTCATGTGAAATGGTTATGAGCCAGTAATATTAATGCCATTTCTGCCACAAAACTCCTTCATTTCACCATTGCGTTGTTATGAATCCCTCGTCCGATCCCTCTGTGAGCTCCATGCGGCTCAGAGTTACGTTTTTGTGGCGATCTGTCATTGTTTATAGCCGCTATGACGCTGCCCGGAAGTGGCGTCATCAAAGTCCTTACTCAAAGTTAATGGCAGTAAATAACGATAATCACCAAAAAAACGCAACTCCAGGCCACGTGGAGCTCACAGAGGGATCGGACCAGCGATTCATAACAACACATTGGTGAAATGAAAGTTTTGTGGCAGAAATTGCAATATATAGAGGCTGCGTGAGCTGGACCCATTCATTCCCATTATATTGGATGTACGCTGATCATGAGTGGATCTAAATAGGAGTTCAAGTTACACCGAAACTGTCTGGGTGAATAAATGATCATATTTTATGCTAGAAAATAGGTCCAGGTTGTCATGCATGTGCGCACCGTGGAGGCTGCAGTACCACTAAGAGCCATAGATGGCAGTCACTGGTTCAAAAACTTAAGATTACATAGAGTCCCTTTAACCTGTGATCAATGTGACTTCAGCTTTTTGCTTGACATCCCCCCCCACCTCTCACCGTACCCTCCACACACTTTTTTTGTACAAAGTATTGATTTCCATCCAGTATCAGTCTTCCTACCATTCTAATCCATAAATACGGAGTCACTGTCCTGTTTATAGAGGAACAACAGATGGAAGTAACTATTCAAATCCCACTTCTCAGTCATCTGACCTATGACGCTAAGCAGAAACTGATTTTCTCTGGCATCCGATATTCTGTTTGCCCCAATCCCAGAAATGTCCTTCTAACTCTGCGAAAATCTAAATCCTTTCATTTACTAAAATGTGTTTTTTCAACTCTGAGGGCTATTGATTTTCCTCGTAATTATAAAGATAGACATTTGGTGCTTGTTTGCAGTAATAACACTTTCCAGAAAAGGAGGAGAATCAATCCACCTTATTTTCCCGTACTATTTGTTCTGAATAAATGTCTGTGCTTTCTCCTCCTCCTGCAGCTCCATGCCATCTCTCTCTGTCTCCTGGAGGCTTATCAGAACAGCTTAAATTAAATTGTTGTCATGTTAAATAGGGTCCTATATTGGTAGGCAGAAATGGGCGCACTGATTTGAGCGTTTTATCTGATTACAGCGCGTGTGTGTTTCTGCAAGAGAAAGAGAAAGAGAGAGGGAGAAATGGAGGTAGTTATATTTCATAAACCGTCTTTTCTTATCATGAATTAAAAATTTTAATCCGCTGGAACTTTGTTGTTTTTTTTTTTTTTCTTTTTAATTAAGCGGCAATCTATGTTGCTACGCGCTCATTATCGCGGCGTTCCTGGATTCGCTTGCGGGAGATCATTTCTCGTTTTTCCAGTGATGAGCTTGCTGCATCCCTGATGTTTCAGTTTATCGAAAATAATGACTGAAAATGTGAAATTCAGGGCTTGGTGCTGTATTTGGTGTTTTTTTTAAGAAACATATAGTCCCAACGTTTTTAAAGCCAGGCTGTGAGCTGTAAGCACTTCATCTGTACACCGATGTTCTCATTTCACATTGCTGCATTTCCAGGATAAACTTGAGTGTGAAATGAACGGTCAGGTTATATTAGAAATGTTCATGTTGAAAAAATCTGTGTTTTTTATTGATTTTCCTATACTGATGATAATTACACACTGTTGTCTTCATAAATAGTAGCTAAGGTCTTTAAACGTCCATTTTACTTAGAATTGTTCTATCACCTGCCGACAGAGTCCTCTTAAAGAGACATTTGTTTTCATGAGATAATGCTGAGTCCATTGCCAGGCTGAGCTTTAGCTTATCAGGCATTCATGGGGAGTTTGTGCACGTCACACAGATGTTGCTGGTGCTTGTGTCAAGGACCAAACAACTACAGCATCTGACTTTGTAGCTGCATATTGTGCCCAGCAGCAAACACTCATTAGCAAAGTGTTTTTATGGCAAAGGCCAAGTATGATTAGCCAACGCTTCGCTGCACATCAGTGCTGATTTTGGCTCCCCACCACCAGCGGCTCTTGTTAATCAGGAGTTAATGAAAGGAAACTTGTGGCATATGCGTCACTTAGCCAACACGAGTCCTCGTACCTTTTTCTGGGGCCAGGGTGACATTTTGAGTGCGCGGCTCTCCGAGGCAAGTCGACATGTTACAGAACCAGCTTTGCATTCTGTTGTCAGATTGTGAGCATTTACATGTTGGGGACATTAAACTGAATTTCTGCCTGTTTGGTTATTATACTAGCCATGTACCATTAACCTGATCAGCTAAATATCACAGCTTTGACCATTTATACTGTATCTAGTTTTAACTATTTGATGAATGGTATATTGATTTAGCGGTATCATGGCCTTTAAAAAGCAACAACATAAAAGCATTTTATATTCTGACTCCATTCTGAGTCTTAGTTTATGTAAGCATCTCCTTTATATCTTTCAAAAAGACCTTCATCCACAGCTTTCGGGACAGTGACAGCTTTCCAATAGTTTGTATCTACTTTTTGTTACTAAAAGGGACTCTGAGGTTAAAGAGACGTGCTCTCAGCAGGTGGGTTTTTCTTACTTTTTAGCTTGTTTACTTGAACTACAGGCTTGAAGTAGTGTAAGGTTATCACAATTCAGCTCTTTGGATGGTTTATGCACTTTATCCTATCCTACAAAAATGTCCATTTTTAGTAACCTTGCCATGTTAAAATCCTGAATGAGAGGCTCACCTTGATTATATTTAGTCAAAAGTCACTTTAAATGAGTCATAACCATTTGCAGCAAAATATTTTTCTGGAATTTGATAAACATTGAATATCTTACAGTATATTGCTGACATGAAAAGCTCAGAAATAAGACTTATAGATGGTTTACATGTGGCTTCTGTCAGCGGATGCTTACTGACTGGGTTTATTTTTTCATGTTCAATGATGTTTAGAATATTTTTGTAGAATGGTGCATCAATAAAAACCTGCGTCTGTCTGTCTGTTTGTCATAAATGCCACTTTCGGACAATTTAATCCTGTCCTGCATTCACTCTGTCACTCTACAGAATAAATGGGCCCTGAGCAGTCATTTCAGCACCGCACCTGTGCTTTACTGCATCTTTCAAGCGTGAGACATCTGCCAACAGAAAATGACAGCTATGGTACAAAGACCTGATTGTTGCAACGTTATAGTAGTTTATCAGCTTTTCAGTCTTTTTTTTTTTCTCGACACGGATCTTCTTGGGCAGTATTATTGATTTTCAAAACAACACCACTTGTCCTTAATCTCTTTTCTTAAATCTTTTATTTAAATCTTTCATTTCCTAAAACCTTTTATCTTAAGATTTGTCCAAATATTCTATAAACTAGTGCACAACTATTTTTCCATGAGTGAGACCAGTGACTGGTGTTTCTTGGTTCATTTTCCATTCTCAAGGGTAATATCGTAAAGCGTGTAAAAGAGAGCAACAGCTGCAGTTCAGTGGAGCTCTTTGAAGGACTACATCAAACACAAAGAATCTTCTTCTAGCCATTGGCACCACAGTAGAGAAAGTAAAGGGAGTGTGTGTTTGTGTGTGTGTGTGTGTGCATGCCCAAACAGCTTGTTGGAGAGGTGCAGATGACTGTTGGTCCAATGGCTTTCCTCATTCCTTGCATCCCGCTTCTCATTACTTTGTGCTGCAAGACATCAAACGTTCTTTTCATCCATATTTAGTTGTTGGATATCAGTTTATTGATATTTCCAATCTGTGGAAACTTTAGGAACCATCATGGGAGAAAAAACTCCTGCATGGGATGTACATAGCTGAAGTGTTGGATATGAACAGGTCCTAGTAGAGAGGGCTGGACTGAATGACAGCACACAGATGCTAACCATGGCAGCACAGGAGAAAGCCTTGAACCAGAGCAATAGATGCCCAGATCTACACACCGGGCAGGATCACAGGAGCAGGCTGTGGAAAAGGGACCCTGGTGTAGGATACAGGCAGGAAAAAAATACATGGAGTGCCCTAACCAAGTAGCCAATACAGTGGGCATAAACATCTGTGCAGAAGATGGACTGCAGACTCCTAGGTCACATTGGAAACATCTCCCAAAGTGGTGGAGAACTAAAGTGCTACGATCCTCTGACACCAGATATAGACAAAGTGGTAACGGCCAACCAACCGGACATTGTGTTCGTGGATAGGATGCAGCAGAAAGCCGCCGGGATTGATGTAGCCATCCTGAGCAAAGGCAATATCAGGATGAAATAAGCATTAGAAATTAGAGAAATGCCAAGGGCACCGAGGGAGAAAGCCTGGAAGGCGAAGGTAACAGTACTGCCCGGGCAGTGTCCCCCACACTGGAGGAGTAGCTTCAGCAGATACCTGGAGACATGTCTGATATCTCCAGCCAGAACAGGGGAAATCAGCTGAGAAACTATGCAGGGCCCTCACTCAGGTGAAGTGGAAACAGCTTATTCTCCAGTTACAGTGACAGCTTTCAGGGTGTAATATAAGCAAGTAAACACACTGAGCCTCATTTACCAACATCTTCTTACTAATCTTCTTAGATTTGTTCTGAAGTTGAACTTAAGCAGTCGTTTACAAAGACCCTCCGTCAGATTAATGAACGAATGAATGAAAAATACTTATTATACTTATACTTACTAAATTATTATTAAATTATTACTCCCATAGGGAAATTCACGTGTTCGTATATGACAAAGTTGTTTGAATATTTTCTCTTACTAGCGCCTGGTGTGAGTGGTGGGAGTGGTGAATAACAATCTCTCCTAAGTTGATAGGTCCCTGACAAGGAGAAACAACGAGCATAATCACAAAAAGGGGAGTTAAAATAAAAGATCAATAATCAATGCTTGCACTGAAACCGGATTTTCCTCATGTTTAGGTGATATTTTAGTTTTAAATAACCACATGATGAGCTTTAAATAATCTAAGAACGGCTTAATGTTCCTCCTGAGCTGGACAGCAGTCTGCAGCTGAGCACATCAGGACGCACATCCTTGCAGTGTCGTGGCTAAAGATGAAAGTAGTACATAAAATTTATTAGAATTACATTGCCCACTGTGTCTAATATAGTCGGTAAAGCAGATTTACACCTGCCACCTGTGATATCATTTTAAGATGCGGTTCAACTACCGAGGAAGGGCTTCAGCTGATCCTCCAGGTGAGTCTCGTAGGTCTGATCAAACAGGCAGCCCTTGATTTCTTAATAAAACTTTTATTAAAAAGACACCTTTGTAATGAATTTTAATTATTAAAGACAACATTCTGCAGGTGGATCTGGAAGTTAAAGGTGACATAGACTTTTATGGAGTGATGTTGCAGTTAAAGGAACCGATCTGGTCTATTGAACTGATAACCTGCTACCTGTCTCGACATCCACTTGTTCTATAATGAGTGAAATGGATGAAAAAAATGTTGCATTTTCCCCTGATGGAAAGTAAAACATTGGGATGCGATCTTCAAAAGCTTGCTATTTATCTTGAAAAAACACAATTTAATTCAAAAAGTTCAAAAGTTATTTAAGAATATGACAATAACTATGATAAAGTTTTAGAATCTGGCTGACTTTGGGTAGTTCCAAATCATGATGGCTTGGGAGATGGAGCATAGGATATAGCATGTTCCTGATGTGCAGTGATCTGGATTTACCAAAAATGGTTCAAAGACAGAAAATGGGTGATCTAGCAAATCAGCCATCCGTTTGCAGCTTTCCATCAACCACATACAAACGACAACCGTTGACAGGATCAACCATCGTAAAAGAGGAAACATAAAAAAGATGTAAAAAAGCACATTGGCTTTTCAATAACATTGTAAGATTGACAGTTTGTCAAATCAATAAAGGCGGTGATGCAAATATAAAAGTATACAAGTCATTAAAAATCCAAAGGATTAATCCTTTAAACAAGTAAATCAATAAAATCATATGCATAACTCTTTAAAATAAGTCAGTTTAGTCTTGAATGAGCAGGGTATGTGTTAAAGCTTAATAGAAGAAGTAGAAGGAAAAAAAGGCATTTGCATAACGATTTGTTTTGCTTTTGGGCGTATTATAGGGTCGACCAGAAGGCAGCAGTAAAAACTGGTTGGCTGTCGGTGCTCAAGGCTCATTGAAGCTCATGGAGCGCAAAGACTGGCTGTGTGTTTCCTGCAACAGAAAAACATAAGCAGCTCAAATTTCTGAAAGGTGTAAGTGCATCACAGTGGGGACCAGTGATGGAGCACATGCAGACCCCTGCCTACCACCAAAAGGCCTAAAATAGCCACATAAACACAGACTGGAAGCAGCTAGTTTCCTAAATTATGTTTTCTTTTTCATCGGGGGGCTAACCGGATATCTTATGTTTCCCTCACTCAGAGAAAGGCTTGGCTCTGGGCAGCTATGTGGGAAAAACAAGTCAGCAGGGGCAGTGTGAACCTTTTGGCAGTTGTGCTGGGAACCTTGCATCCTGACATTGTTATTGATACAGAGCCTTCCACCTGTCTAGACACTGTTAGCAAATACACCCCTTTATGGAAACTGCTTTCCATGTTGGTTACAGAATCTTTTAGCAGAATAAAGTCCTGCCACACAGAAAATGGGTCAAGAAGCCCCTTGGGAACAGATCAGTGAGTTGACTCAGATTTGGAAATGTACTGATCGTACTGTAGCATATGTGAGACGCGCTGGACAGATCATCCTGATCTTACAGGATTTGGTGACAAATACTACAACACACCTTCATAAGTCTGCTGGAGTCCATAGCTCAACAGCTCAGGGCTGTTTGTGAAATTATTCGTTGAACCCAAACTGCACACCTTTCCAACCCTAACCAAGTTGTTTTATACATCTAAAATTTAATAGGATAGTTTAAACTCGACTAGTTTCAGACGCTTTAAGCATAAGGGGCAGAGAGCACATGACATAAACGAAGCTCAGATAAAAATACAGCCGGGATTGCCAGCCTCACATTAACCACACATACTTTAGCTGACTCCGTGTTGCCAGCTTAGTAGCTTTTCCCTGAAAGGTGCACAATGAGTGCACGAGTATTTCCTCACAAAGGTGACGTCTTGCTCACACAGCAGAGACACATGAATCTCTGCTCCCACTGTGCTGAAGGAAACAAGCAGCAGCGGGGAATGAACGGTTGCACATGCACGCTGTTGTTCTCCTGGCTTATTACTGAGACAGAGGCTGCTGCTGCATGACAGAAATCACCTCTCCTCAATTCCTCTCAAGCCAAATGTGACATTTCAGAGACATGTGTGGAGGATGCCTGCAGCATAAATGGGCTATTATTACTTGAAATACCAGTTCAACCATAATATGTACCCTATATGCATACATGGGGATTATGTCAGGGCAACTTCACAGTCGTAATAGAGCCAACACATCCGCCTCCAAGCTCTCAATGTTTGCTGTTAATTACAACAGGATCCACAGAGCCCCAATATGATCCATAGGGTTATTTTTAAATATGGAACTGGTACATGAAAGAGAAAAACTGGAAGAGAAGCTAGGTAGCATTGGCTGTTAAGTGACTTAGAATTTATCAAACGCAACAAAAAGCACATTTATCTAAATGCTCAAATTTTGATTTTAGATGTTTGGGTCTTTTAGCTTTTCCCTTTTCTGCAGCATAATTCATTTGCAGTTTGAAAATGTTTAAACCTAATCCCCATATAGCTGTTTTTGTCTCAGTGCCACGTTCTGGTACTTTTTTTTCCACTCCATCTTCTCCCGCTGATGATGGGAGATGAACGAAAGGGGGGGGGGGGGTTTGATTAGAGCACACGCTGCCAAGTCCCCCCCCATTGCAACCTTGCATTTGATTAGCTTCTTCAACCCCCTGCTCCCTCCCTTATCACCATCAGCACAACAGGAAGGACAGAGCACACACACACATACACATGGATTCACAGATATGCACATTACAGACTCACTTGCAGACTTATCGGAGCTCCGTGGCTGCCTGTTAGCTTGCACTGGCGTTTATGAATGCACACACACGCGCACACACACACATGTTGGTTGCTGCTGGTGTTGTGGCGGCAGGGCATCCAGTAAAGTCAGCACGGCGCTGACAGCTCCCTGTCCCTAATGAAGCATTAATAAACTGCTGCACAAAACAGCAGATCAGAGAGCAGCAGAGCTCCCCACCTGCCTGGCTGTCTGCTGGCTGCCAGGTGGGGAGATGAAGGGGGAGAGGATCACTGTAATCCCCATCCTCTCAAAGCGCTCTCTGACTAACTCTTCAGTACTCCGCCGAAGTTTCTGTACTTTGAAATCGTCATGAGTCTGATGTCGAGCCAAAACTAAAACAGGCTTCGTTGATTCCAGCTGAATTAGGACCAGGGACGGACCCAGCCATCGGGCATGCCTGAGATCTTCCCACTTTATTCTTTTATCTTTTAAATTTAGTAATGCACTAACTGTCTGGCACTTTGTAATTTCGTTGTACATGTTACAATGACAATAAAGGACTATTTTATTCTATTCTAAAGTTGTGATGAAGGTAAGATAACAGGTAAAACAGCTGTTTTACGTTTGTTTGTCTCGTTACATTGATGAAATTAGTTGATGATGTCCGTGTTTCCAGCAGGAGAACAGCTGGTTAACTGGTTGTGTTGGCTGGTTAAAACATCTCCTCATCTGGTGCCGCGATGGACGCCCTAGACTCGTGGCCGATGACGGCAGACATCTTGGCCTCTCAGAACGCCGGGCGCTCTCTGAAAATGTTTTAGTGTGCAGTAAATGATCCTACCTGCTAAAACACCTAAATACCTCCATAACTTTGATATCTGCAAATATACCATCTTTCATGTCTGCATTCTGATGCATCTGAGTTCTGGTTGGTGCCTCTGCTCCATATTCAGATGAATCTTTGATTATTGCATTAAAGTAGCAAAGATCAACCTGTCCGACTTTTGTCGTGAACTCAAGTAAAAAGCTTTAGAATAAGCAGTTTAGCAAAGACTTTTTATCTCTTCATGTCCACTCTGCAGAGTTTATTTGCAATCACACAGCCTGCTCTGAAGTCTGAACACACACCCTGGAAAGTAAACAGTTCTTATCAGATACTTAAACCCTGTTCCTCCTCAAACAGTTTTGTCACTGACTGATTTATGACCTCATTTGAACATTTGTTGTTGCTTTTTTTTTACATTTAACTGGCACTTCTGAAACAGCAGAACCTTGGTGCCCCCCAATAAAGGCAAATTTAGCTCCAGACTTGCATCCTGCCTCTTCACTGAGCCTTTTCCACTCCAGTAAAAGCCAGTCCAGTGTTGGCTCTTGCTCTGTCTCTTTCTCTCTTTTCTACTTGCGTCCTCTGATAAGGTTTATTTGTGTTTGCTGAATCAACCACAGCGTACGTCCAAAATGAGCGGCCAATGTGTTGGTAGCCAATCGGTGGCGCGTCATGCACGGGGCTGGAGCACCCAGCAGTGAGGTGCAGTTTTCTCACCCGCAGGACGCTGCAGGGCCATAACGGCTCCAGGAATGCTCATAATAGTCATCCGAGAAATGAGTCAGAGGCACAGAGAATGGGAAATATATGTAGCGTTGCCCTAAAGAGCACATTGTACATGTCCATGTGCTCATTTATCCACAGTTAGGCACACAAGTAATCCAGTCGCATAATTCCCCTGAATGGCCAACAATATGCGCCGTCTGATTGAAAGGAGTAACCTGCTGAGTGTAGATATTTTCTGACAGTGTGTCCATTCAAACACCACATGGTTTTGATTAGAAAAATTGGAGCCATTTAAATCCAAAATAATGCCGGTAATGAGCCTAAAGTGCTTCTAAAAGGATCAGAATCTTAGACAATGAAGAAATTAAAAGTTTCCAAATGAATGGGTCTTTTCAATTGTTCGTGCCAGTGTTTGTTTCATTAAAGAGCTGATTGGCTGATGGTCAGTTTGTTCTGCTGAAATCATCTTGGTATTATGTTCGTGCCCTTTTTCTCTAATATTGTTCAAATGACACAGCACATGCAAGACAGCGAGCTTCCACTCAGTAAATGTCTGCAGGGATCAAACATGACAAGGATGCAGCTTCCTGCACTGCAGCGCTATCTGACTTTCTTCTTTCTTTGTGTTTACAATTTATCTCAAAATGGAACATAGATACAATTTAATCACCCATCCAGTTAATCAGCTCATCAGCACTCTTATGTATGAATTCATTTTCATGAAGTTTTCATGAAAGATGTGTGTAAATATAGTTTAAATATAGGTCCCAGAGAGACTTTTCCTCTGCTAATCATAAACCACAGACGTTGTTGCTCATTGCTTCACTGCTGCTTTGTGTCTTATTCTTGCTTTCTATCTATATCCTTATCTATACTTTTTTACCGCATTATCCTTTAAGCCTAAACCTCGCTGAGCTTCACCCCATGAAAGGAGATTGATCTAATTGGCACCGGGGATCGTTTTAATTTCACAAAGACAACTCTGCTGACTTTTTGAGCTCCTTGCTTTCGCCACCTTTCACATGATAATGATAGAAATATATATAGACTCCCTGAACTTTGCTGTCGTGAGCACTTTTTTCTTTTTTTTTTCATTTGTGCTTGTTATACTGATCACATTGGCCCAGGCAATTTGCCTGCTTGTCTGAGTCTGAGAAGGGAGACTTATCTGCGCTAACGGCCCCTGTTTGCATTCAAATCAAGCACCCCACCTCTCCCTTCCTATTCTGCCTCACTCCCTTGCCCCGTACTTTCACTCCGCCATCCATTCCTCTCCGCCTGTCAACACACCAGCTTTCGCTCAAAGGGGGAGGAAGGTTAGGAACGGAGCGAAAGCCCTTGCTGTTGTTTGGCGAGATCAAAAAGTGAGAAGAGGATACTGTTCCCGATCACGAAATAAACAGGCTCTTTCTTTACAGCAAAGGAGGCTCACTGGGTATCTCTCTCATCTTCTTCCTGTTCCTCTGCATCTCTTACTGCCACCTCCTGAAAAACTGCTTTTTACAGAAACCCTAAGTCTTTCTACAAGATTTTTTTTTCTTTTTATACCCGGTACAGGTGTGTTCAATCATTTCTGTCTTTGAAGGCTCGCGTCGGTTTTGTGCATATACTCTGTGCAGATGTGTTTGTGTGGGATTTAACCTGGCTCTGGTGGGTTCAAGCTTGTTACCGCGGCATCATATCCAACAGGTCATCAGTGTGTGATTGTTCATGCGATAACATACAGAGCATCACAATGGCTATCAGGTTCATACAAGCTTCCCATTAAGCTGTCATCAGTGGCTAACAATGACTCACAATGATTTGGAGTAATCACTCATTTTCCAGCAGTCTGCCGTGGTTAAGGCTGTAGTTTCCTACTTTATGTGGAAGTTACTTATAATTTGGGTCTAGAGGCAGTTTCCGAGCCCTTGCTGCAAAACAGCAAAAAAAAAAAAAAAAAAACTAAATGAAAAAAAGGACGTGCTCATTAACAAGTCCAAGGCACCAAAGCTCAAAAGAACTTGACAGGAGAGTGAAAAAACGGAGGTAGGAAGGGAAAATGTGTCATGAAGAGGAGCAAAGCATGGGGGGATCCTTTGATCAAATGCACTCTTATAGCACTCCTGTCTCCTTACACATCCATAATATACGTATCTCTGCACACATTTCAGTCTCCTATTAACAAGCCAGCGCCATTCCATCTCCGAAGCAGACATTGAAATTTTCACGAGAGACATTTTTTGCTTTTGTCTTCTCCTGGACGCAAAAGAAAGAAGCCCCAGTTCCAATTTAATATACACATATTACTGCTTTAAACTGAATTAATCAATGCTGGTTGTACCGCGGCAGAAGTGGGGATGTTATCAGACATGGGAAAACAGTTATTAGATGTACGGAATACGACAAAAAGAAAAGACATGCTTGGGAAATGAGAGGGCTGCTGGTGCTTGGCTTCTCCTCTCGTGGGAGAGCATGCTTGTCCATGACAGCCATAAATATGTATCATGCTGTCGGATGACAGTGATTGTGATCTCATGGCTGCCTTTTGTCGAGCATATGAGGTCAAGAAGAAAGAAAAAAAAAGCCCTGGCTGGCAACAAATAAAGGCAGAATTAAAAGTTGCACCTTTTTTCTTTTTTCCTCGCATAAACCACTGAGCAACATGTCGATGCCCTTTGATTAGATTAGGGGAAGACCTCTCGTTTTCTTGGTGTATTTTGTGAAAGGGTAGATATTCGATGAAAGCGCGCCCGAGCACAGCAGAAGAAAAACTGCTACCAATCCCGTTCAAACTGCTCCACGCAATGAACGCAACTTGTTGGTACGAGTCGACAGCTGCAGCAGCGCATCTTTACCCAGAGGTGTCAAGTAGATCTACAAATAAACTGCAGTGGGCTCCTAAAAGTACACCAGCAGCCTCACACATAAGATGGCCTGTCATTCATGATGTGCTCCAGTGTGCAGCAGTGTGGAGTGTTTTTTTTTTTGTTTTTTTTGCCACTACCGCTTCAAAGATGTTCTCTTCAATCCAAACAACCCCTTTTTTTAGCTCGCAACTAAAAGTTTGTTTTCACGCCTGTGCCTGCCTGCAGCTCTCAAGGACCCCTGCACCGAGGTGACCTGCAGCTACGGCAGCACCTGTGTCCAATCATCAGACGGGCTGTCGGCTAAATGCATGTGCCCCCTCGGCTGCGACGGCAAGCCGGATCAGACGGTGTGTGGCAGCGATGGAAATGATTACAGGAATGAGTGTGAGCTCCATCAGTATGCCTGCAAGAGCCAGAAGAACCTGCGTGTGCAGTATCAGGGCCACTGCGGTGAGTCCCCTCATGCTTCTATAGTGTTACATTTGGATGTTTCATTATCTTTTGATTGTGTGAAATAAGGCAGAAATTATAGTTAATGTTTCCAGGGAGGAAAGAAGCGTCTTCAAGCTTCGTCGTCTATTTCCTCTGTTTCTCTTTTCTGTTTTTCTGTTTTTCTCTGTTTACCGCCGCCGTCTTTTGTTTCCCCCTCATATACCCCACTTACTTGTGGCACACCTCGGCTAATTCTCATTTTTCTTTCAGATTGCTTTGCTTCACGCAGACATTCCTGCGGTGTGAATTGTTGTTTTCTCTAAGTAGGTCTTCAGAGCTGTCGTCTTTTTTCTTCTTCTTTTTTTTGTCTGTTTTTTTCCCCTCCATTTTTGTTTTTTGCTCTTCCTTGTTATCATCCTGCAGTGGTTGTTTACTCTCAACTAGCTCAACTTTTTTTTTTTTCTTTCTTTCTTTCCTGGCAAGCCAGATGGAGGGGAAAGGAACAGCAGTCAGTAACTCCGTCTCTTAGCAGCGAAAAAGCCTCCAGGAGACAAAGCCGGCTGGTGGGAAACGAGAGATGAATGTGTAGATCCACAGGCAGGAGGTCGCTCGCATAAATCCAGTGCGAGCTGGCTAAAGTCTCTTGAGTTCTCCCCAAGGAGAGTTAAGGCTCAGGGGACAAGTTGCCCCCCTCGGTTCTCTAAATCTTCCAACACCTTTTCCATTGAAAACCATGGCCAAGTGCGGTTGATTTATCCGCCCTGCTCGTTTTTGCAGCAAACAACCCATCCGTTTTGTAATTATCCTACTTGCTCAGCTAGAGGAAAGCATGGATCCTGGAAGCTGTTCTTCTCACTTAATGGGAGGTAATGGTTTTTCTTTCAGATAATGGTCTGGCTGCTGGATGAGGCTCTGCGTCATGCGGAGACACTGCGAGCATTAGGATAAAACCCCTGTTTACCCGGCTGCAGGTCTCTGCAAGCCGCCTCATTGTGCCGGTTGAAATCAATCCCGAACCTGGCCAGCGGTCAGTGTTCCTCCCAGCCCTCTGCAGCCAAACGGCTTTGTCCCTTTTTTTACGCCCCAGCATTGTCGCTCCTTGTACTCCCGCCAGAGGTCTTTGGAAACCGTTTCCCCTTATTTCCTATTTCTTATTCTCTTCCTCATCCTTTCTACTCCTTCCCTGATGATAGGGTGTTTCATCCTTGGTGTGTTTTGAATGACTCGTCGCAGCTTGGCAGTGATTTAATATGTTACCGTGCTACATAAATCCTTTGTCTTCCCTCATGCTGGAAGCGTGGCGAGCAGGATAAAGCCGGAGCTCCTGTTTCCAGGAGGAACACTGCCTTCCCACACACATCCACAAAACCAATTCCATTATGATCAGGGCCCGATAGGGCCGAGTGTGCAAGCCTGATGCTTCTCTGGAAGGAGGGAGGTGTGAGAGAGCAAATCAAACCGATCATCTCTTCATCTGTTTCCTTGTCTATCCTTCACATCCAAGGTCTTGCACTGTGCCGTCCTCAGGTGTCGCTCTGCCGATGATATCTGAGAAGCGTATTCTCGTCTCCTCTGGGTTTTTTTTCATCACTTCTCTTCATGAATTTGTTCAGGAAATAATAAAAAGAAACTTTTTTTTTGGCTCCAAAAAACACGACATAGCTCTTTAGTCGTTGCTCGCAAATTAAAGGGTGGCTCTATCAAAAAGGATGTAAGAGGTTTTATCTAATGTCCCTTTAAGTTGCCAGTTTTAAGGTAGTTAAGCCACTATCCTCCACATCCTGTCATATTTTTAGCATATTTCTCATAGATCCACTATTAAAGGATCAGAGATGTTTTTTCATGACGAGTGTGTGTGTTATTTCTCATGTGTAAAAATTGTCTTGTCTTTTTCTCCATAGACCCGTGTAAAAACACTGAGAAAAGCCGGATGTGCAGAGTGGAGGCTCTCACCCGCCAGCCGCTAACCTTTCATGCGCCAGAGTCTTGCCCCCCAGGTAATACGAGTCTGTGTGCCAGCGACGGGCAGACTTATCCCAGCGAGTGCGCCATGATGGCGACGGGCGTTCAGAAAGGCATCAAGCTCAGGAAGATCCACACAGGAGAGTGCAGGAGGCTGGGTAAGGACGCGTCTTGTGTGTATAAACTTGCTGTGAATTCATGGATGAATGTCACTTGTGTAGAAATCAGAATTGGAATCACTCAGTGATTTATTACGCAGGTTCTGATTCAAATCCGCAAATGTTTAACACATATGAAGAGAAAAAACAAAAACAAAGATTAATCTGGCTTATTTCTTATTCTGTGTTCTGTGATGAAGTGCGGGGACTGAGTGCCTTGACGGATGAATATGTTGTCTGAGCCTCTGACTGATGAGACAGCCGTCGTGGTCAGAGAAGTTTCTGCCGTCTTTTGGGGCATTCTGGCATTTCAAAACTGTAATAGATGTTTGGAAACTTTACGCCCAAGATAAATGGCCTGACAAAAAAAGCTACGAGATAGCAAAATTCAATCTTTCACCTTCTGCAGATGGAAGGGTTGTGACTGCGTGAGTGTAAAGCCGTGGCCATGCACGCTGTCACATACACAGTCATCCCAGCTGTAAGTGGGCTTGAGTTCCAATCGACCTCTTCAACTCTTTTCCTCTCCGTGATGCATGACCGAGAGGTCTCGGGGTCTGCACCGCGTCCATGCTAGCGCTAGCTTTGTCCGTCCTGATAAGAGTCCCCGGGGCCGTTATCTGTGCTATTAGAACACAGGGTTTAAGCCTTAGTCAACAAAGAGTTGTCAGCATTTACTGTACGTCTGATAGGTATCGGAGGAAATCCAATTTTCCCTCTGTGTTGTCAACGGGGGCTCCACAAAGCCACAGCTGTGTTGGCTTACAGCAGTGATGTGCGCAGAGGAGACCCCTCATGTACAAAGACCCTTTGACACTACCAGAAACAAGAATGACTCCCTGCAGGGTGTCCCTTTTTGCTACGGTCAGCAATGAAGGTTGATATATGCTTCTTCGACACTCTGGTTCTGCTTGATGGTCAGATGGAGGAGAATAAGGGCATTAAATTGTCCAAATTTCAGCCTAAGTAGTCTTGTGACTTCATGTTTGTGTGTGCGAACAGGTTTAAGTGTGTTCGCCAGTGGATGGACTTTTCCTTTTTTTTTTTTTTGTTCTTCGCCGTTTTCAAATAAAAGGATGTTTCATTTTGAAACAGAGATCCATGAAATCATATCCCAAAGCAAATTACAAATTGGTAGCTAATGAAAACGGCCATTTGGACTTGTAACCGTGACATTGCACATCTTTGTAGCCCTCTCACTCAGATACAGCGGCGATGTAATTAAGTGTGGCACGACAGGCCTTTTAAAGAAAAGAGAAGGAATTGAATTGCTGTACAAATTTGATCCACTGATCAGGAATGAAATGAATTTGAAGTCTAGTGAGTGCCTCCAGAATAGAGGCCGTCCTCAAATTGGATTTTTCTCACTTCAGTGGCAAATGTGCCATTTCACATTACCAGTATTTGTTTCTTTTTTTTTTATTCCATCTTTAGATTTCTGCTTACTAGGCCAAAATGTAATGATACAATGGAATAGTTTGACTTGAACTTAATTCTACTATTTAATTTGAGATTAATAATTTAGTTATTACGTCCAAAAGTTTTTGGGAAACTTTCCCATTGAAGTTAAAAGGGGAGCACGGCAAACCCGATCCAGCGAGTTGCCTTGGGTAATCACTGTTATTAAGGTTTTCTTTTAAAAAAAAAAGTATTTTATCAGGTTCCCATCTTTGTCGAGGATATTTATTTGATGAAAGACAATAATGCTGGAAAAAAATAATCTGAATTGAAACAAATTTCTGTCATCTGTCTCTATATTCATATTTAATTGATAATTATATGTTATCAATCAGGCCTTTAGAATCTCAGTAGATGTATCATGATGTCACTCAGCTAACTAACATATTCATTTCTGCTGTATTTCTTTCATTTATTTCCATGAAAGGCTTGACCTTTTCTGCTGAAAGAGAGGCTTTTACATGCGCTACAAGAGTCATCAGTCCAGCCCAACATATAATTACTGTTTGTATGAAAACCGATTTATTTCCCCCTGGTTTGGCTGGCCGAGTCACACAGCCGACAGAATAATCGATTCAACACTTTCCCAGCTTTATATATCTGGGTTTTTCTTGTTGTTTTTTTTAGGCCTGCTGAGTTCATCTTCCATCCTTTTCCTCTTCAGTGATTAGTCTGTCATGCTGTTACCAAACTTGCAGTTTGAAATGGCTCTAAAAAGCCTAATCAGCGTCTGAGCAGATGGATGACAAATACGAGGGAAAACCTGAATAAATGAGTGAATGCAGATGTTTCCACACAGGCCGCAAAGTGTTAGCGAACGCTTTGATCAATCTGAAAAGGAGTCGCTATTTTAGGCTGTCCTTAAATAACACAATCTTTACATGCCGGATTGCTTCATTATTATTACTTTTTTCCTGCAGAGGAGTGCAAAGAGGAGTGTGTGTTCAACGCCGTGTGCCTGGTGGAACCGCTGGGCTCGCGCTGCTCCTGCGATCCCATCGAGTGTGACGGCACCTACAAGCCTGTGTGCGGCGACGACGGCCGCACCTACACCAACGACTGCTTGCGGCGCAAGGCGGAGTGCCTGAGCCAGAGCGCCATCCAGGTCAAGCGCCCGGGGCCCTGTGGTGAGTGGAGCTGAAGGATGGGGAAGAGGGATGATGGCTCCTCTTGTTTTTTTTTGTTTTTTTGTTTTCCTTTTTTTTTTTCATACAAAGGACTAATGCAGGATCCCTTTCCTGCTCCGCGTCTTTCTCTGGTTGTTTTCAATCTTTATTCAATGTGCGCAAGGTCTGAATCTTCCTGACTGTCTGTGCTTTAAACTTTCCAGAGCAGCCTTTGAAACGGTTGAGT
>JAVQJG010127747.1:0-14455 GCA_036024015.1 Craterocephalus amniculus | reverse complement strand
GCGACCTGTCCAGGGTGTACCCCGCCTCTCGCCCCTTGACAGCTGGGATAGGCTCCAGCACACCCGCGACCCACTTGGATTAAGCGGTTCAGAAAATGGATGGATGGATGGATGAATGAGTGAATGAATGATGATGGAGATGCCTACTGTGTTTCAGAAGCTGGAGCCCTACTGAGAATGGCATCAAACCCCAAGCTGTCACATTCAATTTGTGGTGTTCTGTGTGAACACCAGAAGGTTTTATGTAAAGATCATGTTGGCTCTTATACAACTGGAAAAGAATGCATTAAATATGTTTTTTTGTTCCTTTTCCCATACGACTACAGTATATTCAATAGGCAAATGTTAATTACCTCCGCCAAGGAGGTTATGTATTTGCTGCCGTTTATCTGTTTGTCTGTCTGTGTGCAATATAACTCAAAAAGTTATGGACGGATTTCGATGAAACCTTCAGGATAGCTTTGAGACGATACATGGAACAATCGATCATATTTGGGTGAAGATCGGGAAGAGATCCTGGATTTTGGATCACCTTGAAATTTTTGTTAACATTGTGGTAAATGGAGCATAAGATTTTGTTCTTCAATATATCAATTTATTGCTGATCAATGTTCATGAAACTAAAGACACTGATTAAGGGTGTGCTTCCCTATCACATCACCAAGATTCATCCCGATCAGATCCAGAATTCGAATTTTATCACGATTTTTCGAAATTTTCGGGTGCTATTACTTTTTAGGCAACTGTGAATTCACTTTTATAAGTAGAAGCAAGAACAAGGACCATCTTCTACAGGATTCAATTTTGCATCAGTAGTATGTTAACAGATTTGCTCTGTTTTTACCTAGAAGGAGAAAGATCGAGATGAAATTGGGGTAAATTTCCACAGAAAGCGCAGTGTTTTGTTTTTTTTAAGTTTTCAATTATATGTCATATGCATTTCGTCCACCAAGGAGGTTATGCTGAATCTATTACCAAGATACTGTGGAAATAGAATATATTGAAATTTACCCTCAACAGATAGCTATTTTTTGTAGGGGCAGACTGTGGTGCTTGGCAGAGGTCTGCCCTCTCTGAGTGCTTTTGTAGTTTACAATAGTATGAGCAGCATTATATAGGCAGCTGATTTAATATTTAATACATCACATTTATTTATATCTATCACTTTCGATTGGGATAGAAAATAATAAAAATTCCAAGAGGAAATTAGCTGCCATAGTAACATTTACAGCACTTACAAACTGAGCATGTATGATGAAACTATATCACTGTACACTGGTACTGTTCAACCTTAAGTGAAGCATCCCTTGGTTGAATGATCTTCTTCTGATAGACAGTTAATAAAATCTTTATTGATTGTCAGGGTTCTGTATATCAGTTTAAACCAACTGATTCCAAGACTTATGAGACTAATGCAGGAAAATAAGACACAAATATTACTTTAACATTTTGACCATGTAGCTTCAGGGTGCAGTTGGCTTTTCAGTCCACAATTCTATAGCCTTTTGACATTTATTTCTCAATTCTTAAAATGAAATGCTTAATATATATTTCACAGTTAAATGGTTTAAGTAAATAAATAAACTAATTGATTAATAAGAAGTAGTAACCAGCTGTTCAGTCCATAAGTATGCTTTACCCATTTTACTATAATCACTGCATTGATGCATGAATTCTTTTTACTGAGACATAGTAATGTTTCTCAGTTCATATTCATAATCTGGAATTTACACTTATTTAACACTTTCTGTGATTTTTTTCGAAGCTTTTAGTAGCAATTCAGCCTTTTCAAACTACAGTTCAGAGTTCTTTTTGTCTAACACAAAGGCTGTCCCATAGCTTACATGTTCAATTGGTAATCCTTCCATCTTCCTCAAATTTTCTTTATATCTTCTGCAGTCTGTGTCCTCCTTAATGTAATGCTTGTAATATGAATAATGTATTTTTATAAGTGGGTGAACACCGTATACTTGCGTATGCCCTGGGCTTCCCCACTGGCATTGGGCAAGGACAGACAAATGTCTCTGTGTGGTCATGTGGCTTTGAAATAAGGTTGGGCCACTTTTTCTTATTAATTTATTTTATCAGTCTTACATGGTTATTGTTGTCTGGTTTTTTGGTTGTCATTTGCTGCTTTTTTGAAAACCAATTGCTCCCGTGGGATAATAAAACTAATCTTGAACATTGAACCTAGACTTCAGTAAATAACTAAGATAAACAAAGCATTTATCCTGACACCTGGCCCAAGACATAATGGAATGAAAATTACTTTTAGAAAAATGTGAAACCATCATTTGTCCCTTTATGAAAATTATAAAAAGGAAAGTATGTATAGCAGGCTAAATGTGGTATATATTAAGACAAGGTCAATTCAATTGTATATATTACAATTCACACACATGGCAATTCAAAGTGCTTTTGAAAAGGTAAGTTGAAGTTGAAATTGAATAAAAACATAAAATGAGAAAACTAAATATATAAAGGTCCATTTTTAAGAGCAGCAACTAGATTAAACAAAGGTTTACTATTGATAACATGAGCTTTTTAAATAGTCATGAAAAGTAAAATTAACAACAAAGTTTTAAGGCCTGATTCAAAGAAGTTTATTTTATGTACATCTACTCTGCAGGGAGTTTGGTCCACAGGTGGGGAGCATATACACTACATGCTGCTTTGCTATGCTTGGTTCTTCTGACCCCTGAGAATAGTAGGCCTAAACTTGCTCCTGGTCATCTGAGTACTGCTATAACCAACAAGAAAGTCTGGAACGTTTTAAGGTCTGAGACCTTTCAGTCCCTTGAAGTCAATGAACAAGATTTTAAACTCTGTCCTTTAATACCCAGGAGTCAGTGCAATAAATTAAGGCATGATGTAATATGAAAAGTGTCCACCAGGTGGCAGAAGACATGTATCAGATACTATACAACATTTTTTTTTTTGTAGAAAAATTATCACCATATGGTGATGCAATAGGTGTTGGTAATGTATCAAATATGATACCATGTTATAGGGTTAAATTAAGATGGAAGATGATAAGTTAATTACCATATTAATCTGAAAACAACATAGAAATGTCTTTTTCTGGCTCACAACTTGTCTAAGAGAAATACTGCCTCCAGCATTTTTTTGTAAAAATTCTATGAATATTAAACATTTCCAGCATTTATCAACATTATTTCACAGTAAGCCCCTGAAACACACGGAGATGCTAATTATCAGTTTAGTTTAACTAGGAATTTGCTGGGATTTTCGAACAAAACCGCATACAATTATTACACTTAATTACCATGTTACCAAGCTAGTACTTTGTTTGTTGAATTGGGAACTGATTATTACATGCTTTTTCTTTTGATGGTAATAGAAAGCTTTGATGGAATGCATTAGCTCATTAGTCAAAATGAACACCTTACTAATGTTACACTTTGTAACATTTTACACAGGAAACAAGACTGAGGAAAAAAAATTTAGATATAAGTATTAAAGATATTTAACCCATGACTTTACACATCAAGACTTCACTCTCAAATAGTTTTAGATAAAGCAAATGCAACTTGCTCCTTAGTACATGCCACTGTTTTGCAAATATAACATGAAAATAGTGATACCTTATAGAAAGACAAGTATTTCTACTCAAACAGTGCAACAAACTATTTTTTTCATCTAAATCAAGGATTTTTCCATCAAAGCTACCGCTCTGTACTAGAACAAATTAGAAAAATAACATCAAGAGGAGATTTTTTTTTGCTCATGGGGCTAGCTTTAGGCAATCCTTCTTTCAGCAAGTCCAAAGGTCAAAGGCAAGATTCAGCTTAAGAGCTGAACCATTATGGATGGGTGGCATTTAGATAAACACGCAACAATCTTTTTCTGTTGCAAGGTGGAGAGATAAATTTTCTTACAGAAGAGATTCTGTCAGCAGAGAAGAGAGGAGGAGACACGTTTAGACTTCAATCAGGGCTCTTCAATGCAATCAGGCAGCTCAGGTTAAAGGACAGCAGATTGTCCTCTTATGTACTGGCATCCTGCCTGAAATAGCATGTAGAGACAACCATATATTGGTAGCCTGGTTGTCATACATGCATGCAGAAAGACAGTCTTTGCACTTGCACAGCCTGTGTGCCTGAAAGCTGTACCCCAACTTGCACAGAGATTCCCTCATGACAACATGACCTCCTAACACACAACACAAAATAAGAGGCATCCTGTACAGTAAAACAAAATACATTTGACATGTGAATTCTTATGCAGTCAAATTTCAAGTTTACCCAAAGGTGATTTAACAATTCTTTTGAACAGAGGACATTCCTGCATGGTGCATCTGCAACAGAAGAATGGAATACATCGGATTGTGTGAGCTCCCTGGTGAAATAGAAGAGTATTTCTGCTTGGTGTCATCATGCTCATTATGAGATACCCATTTATAGATCTGAGAAGGTGCTTTCAGATCCTCAGAATAGCCATGAGGTCAAATTGAGAAGAGCTTTACTTTTAACAGACAGAAATGTGCCAGGCTGAGTCTGAAGAATATTCACACACGCTGTTCTCTTTTTTGGTGCCCTGACATTTTGTGTCTTGAAAGAAACATTTCTTTAATTTACCATCCTACCATGTAATGTATCATTCACTCTGCTGAATGTGTTTGGAAGGTGCTTTGCTTCATGCCAACCTCTACCTCCTATAAAACTAAACCACACACCACCGCATGATGAAATAAAATCAGGTTTTACAGCTGAAATCATTTGTTTGTTGATTAGCCTGAGCTCATTTAACCTTCCTGGAGCACGGAGGGGTTATTAAAAAACATGCAAGATTAAACTAGTCATTTCTTTTTTGTTAGACAAAATACTGGTATAATGAGCCCCTCCCTCCCCAGTATTACACCCTGTGAGGAACAGCAGCTGTGCCAAGTTGTTTCCATCTCTCACTAATGTGAAACCTCTGCTATTTGATATTTTGTCCATGATTTTGTCATTGCTGAGTTTCAAAATGGGGAACAAATAAAAATCTCAGCATCACATTTTGTGTTCTATCATCTTAAAATGGAAATAGATTTCATAGAATCCTGTTTAGCACTCTTCTAACTTCCTGTGTTTACAGATTTAGCCATATTAACCATATGTACCTCCGTAATTTTAGGGGGCTGTTCAAGCCTGAGAACGGTGTGCAGGTGCTGCAGCTGCAAACCTGTGCAAATTTTCATGGGTGAGCGCTATTCAGGTGAGTGATAAAATATTGATTGCTTCTGAGTGGTACATGAAACAACTGCTTTGTTGAGAAAACTTGGTCGTAAAAGAAGTACACAAAAAGATTGCCTGGTGAAACGGTGTCTGCACGAAGAATTTCCTTCCTTCTCAAGAGTGTCTGGATATCTGCCATGAGGATAATAAGGCTCCATATTCAAACGCTGTAGAGCTCTGGTATAACAATACATGTTTGAAATAACTAGCAGAGAGGCCATTCATACAATCTTTGGTTAATCACCCAACTGCCTCCGTCCATTCTCTGCATCCCTTTCTGTCTTCCCTCACACTTAATACACCTCCACATAACCCGGTAATATCATTCATCAATGCCAGACAAGAGTGGATATTAGTAACCCTGCAACACTGTGCACAAGTGCATTAACTCTCTGCCACTTGTCTCCAGACTTCATCACACAGCTTCCCATTTAATGAAGTTAATTTCCAGAAAGGCTGCAAACTGATGGGAGCTTTGTTATTGGTCTGGCCTTGTTTGCTTGTGAGTCATTGTGTTGAATCACAGTGACCTTTTTGCTGTTGTTTCTGGGGATGCTTTGTCTAAAGGCAAACATAGTGAACTTATCAAGTGCTTGATAAGCTTAAAGAATACACTGCTAAAGTCTAAAGGACTCTCTTTGGAACTTAGGAGCTTTCACAAAAATGAGATGTGTAGGCTGTTTTCTGTCATTTTTGTCTCAGTTAAGCAGAACAACAGAAGTGAAGTTTCATGTTCTGAAACTTTTGTAGTGAATGGGATGAAAAGCCAGAGCGTGGATTTAAATTCATTTGTTGTATTTTTTTTTTCATTTATTTATATTTTCAAAACAATCCTCGTACCATAAGCTATTTTTTTACACTACAGACACTGTGTGCAGACTGCATGATGTAAAATATCAGATATTCTGTAAGCCTTAAAAGTAAGTGAAGAGAATCTAACTAAAAAGAGGTAAAATAAAAGTTTTACAAATCTGCAAAGATCAAGCCTATGATTTAGGATAACTGTGATTGCTTATGCTTTTTTAAATCTTTTCATCTTTTGCTTCTGTTGATTTTTAAGCCCTTTGGTCAACCTCAGTTTTTTTAAAATATGTGATACAACTAAATTTGATTTGATTTGTTATGGATGTCCAATGCAGAAAGATACATAAATATTGTACATGCCTGTGCAGGGACTCAAAGCTCTTAAAAGAGGAATTTTTGAAAGGCTGAAGGTATCTGTTCAGGGTCTGACTATCATCCTGCTTATGGTAAAGAGAGCAGGCGGTAAAGCGCTTAGTGAGCATACGGTAACTCTCAAAAGACTTTCTTTAAAATCCATTCCCTCTGTTTTCTCTCTTACCCACAGAAGTCTTGCTTAGTTTATATTCTTGGAGCAGAACCATGAGCCTCCCTTTGCCCTCTGTCTAAGGGTGGCATTATAGACTCAGCAGGGTGATCGGTGAGGGTCAGAGCCAGCATTTAACCCTCTGTAGACCCAGAGGCTGCTCTCCCTGCTAGACACCTGTTCCTTATTCACATGGGAAAGGAAACATTGGTGGTCACACCAAGATGAGACTGGCGATATAAACAAGGATGTATGTAAAAGCAGGAAGTGGGGGGTGGGGGCACAATCACAGAACTGACAGCAGAGAAGCACGCAAAGGTAAGAAACATTTTCTATTAAATCAATCAGGGGCAAAAACGGATTCAGTTGTATTGTCTTCATCAAACACCCATCTACCCACACAAACCCAGTACAAGTCTTTTCACATTGAAATTGAGTTGCTGTTTCAGTTACAATAACATATCTATTTGGAGAGATAAAAAGAGATGTTTCTTATTCATTGAGAAATGTTTGTGCTTGAGTCTGGGTTCACATAAAATAAAAACTGATTGGAAAAAGGGCTGCACGGTGGTGTAGTGGTTAGCACTGCGGCCTCACAGTGAGAAGGCCGCGTGTTAGAGTCCCAAGTTGGTCAGGATTCCGGCCTTCCTGTGTGGAGTTTGCATGTTCTCCCCGTGTATGCGTGGGTTCCCACCGGGTACTCCGGCTTCCTCCCACCGTCCAAAGACATGCATGTGAGGTTAATTGGGCACTTTAAAATTCTTTAAGGTTTGAGTGTGTGTGTGAGTGGTTGTCTGTCTCTTCATGTTGGCCCTGCGACAGACTGGCGACCTGTCCAGGGCGTACCCCGCCTCTCGCCCGTTGACAGCTGGGATGGGCTCCAGCACACCCGTGACCCAATTCAGGTTCAGAAAATGGATGGATGGATGATTGGAAAATAAAAATAAAAAGGAAAAAGGAAATAGAGGAGCCAAGAGGGAGGGTTCATAGAGGATTTGGGTCATTGATTGCCAAAAGGGATTGTATATGTATGTGTGTTTTCTTTCCATTGATGAACTTTGCCATATGTCTATATTAGTTATAAAAGAAAAAACCTAATGTTTTCAAAAACTATCCTTGACAAGAAAAGACATTAACTCTAAACTGAATACATATAAATATATTTTTGCATGGAGGGGGATGAAAAATATGAAATGCATCTAAACATACACTTAACAGTTAGATAAATAATAAGCTGGCTCGAGAACTTATGTTACCATAATAATGACCTGTAAAGTCTTTGGGTGACCCCATTACTGTTACATTACAGCTATAACGGATTGCAGCTGCAGTACAGTTTCATCTTGTCCCGGGAAACATGGAAAACAACATCTCATATCTCGATGGGATGTTTCTGGAGGCAGTGGAGTTCCTTCAGCAACAGACACACAGCACAGAGGTTTGTCTTCACTAAGAGATTCAAGAACGCAGATGACAGAGCAATGCATTGCTTAATATGAAAACGTTTGGTTTTCTACATTACCTTTCCTATTTTGAAAGTCACAATATCATGCAGTTTTCTGAACTATAACTATAACTAGGTTTACTTCAAACAGTCGCAGATTATCTCTCTTTAAGGACCAAAATTGGCTTTTAAGGATGAGAAATATGCTTCAGTTCTAAAGTAACACCAACGATAATCTGAACTGTTAGTAAAGACATTCATTGTGTACTGTACATGTGGGCGAGATTCATGAAAACACATTCTGGTTGAGATACTACACTTAAAAACTTCCCAGTGAGAGTTATGTATTTTTTTTACAGTACTACTTTAACAAGACACCTTCAGCATCATTTTCTATCTTCAAATAAACATTTTAAAGGAAACAACAGCAACTTGTTTGCTATAATGGACACACTATTGCAAAGGAATAAAAGACCCAAGACAATATTATCAAAGGAAATGCGTGAAAGAAAGAGACAGGCTAAAGTAGACATTAGACTTTAAGAAGAAAAAAAGGTTTAAGAAGAAAAAAGGAAGGAACAGAGATGTCATTTTGTATGTGCAAGCAAGAACTGTCAAAATGAGTCAGAAGCAGAGTTGTAAGGTTGGAAAGTTAAGCAGTGTTGCTGAATGTTCACCGAATGAGTTCACCTGAATGTTCTACAAATATCGCAATTATCATCTGGTTGCAAAGACACCAGGTTCCTTTAGCTGATAAATGTACATCTGGAACAAAAATATATAATAAAGGACTTATAATCCAAGATGTAAATATGTGGTCCTAAATGGAGAACATTTGTTTAAACCTGACAGCTCCAAACCCTCCATAAACCCTGCAAGTTTCAAAGTTGTCACTTAGTCTTAAAGCAGACTCCCACAAACTTCTCTGAAAGATAAAGCATTAACAGCCAAAGCTGAAAACATCAATAGTGGGACCTGACCTGAAATCCTTTTTTCTGTATTCATTTGAGGCTTACAAAGACTTCTATTGTCAAAACAAATTTTCATGTTAAATTCCCCATTTTATCTCCGGGATTTGTTTTTATGAAACAAAAGACATTTTAGAAAGAAACATGATGCAAATGTTTTTTCCCCCCATCCACACATGCATGGTATCAGGGTAGCCCATTGCAGGGTCACAGCACACTGGGTCAGCCAAAAACCAAAATGTCTGGAGCACTGATCTGTAGCTGTTAAGGGGCTTGCACAAAGGCATAGTTTTGGCAGAGATGATAGGTGCTTTAGGTGAAATGCCAGCCTGTCTGTCTGTTCTGGCCTTCATCCAGTAATCCCCCTCCCACGAGGATGGGGGAGACCAGACCACTGACCTGCAAAGTGATTGTGAATAAGAGTCGGCTACAGAGAATGATGTGGCTATTGCTACTGAACAGATGAGCTCAAAGGTGGTTGGATTTGATGGTGCGTTTAATGTACAGTAAGAGAGGAGGATCCTTTTTTCTGGCCCTCATGACGAGTTGTCGTTGCAAGCGGGAACTCCAGGGTCTGTCTGTCATTCACTCTGGTGATTTGCAGTAACTCATAGGGAATCTCCTCCTGTTTATTCAGCTCAGAGGTCAGAGGGGCGATGACCCACCACTCTGGGCTGTCATAACAGGACCTCACGGTGACATCACTCAGTGATATGTCCTATGGACTCAGCACTTCTGCCCACATCTCCTGCCAATCACATCCGTTAGTAGGGAACCCATGGTAGGAGGTGATGCCTAAATGTTTTCCCTCTGCCGTACTGTGTCAGCAATGTTTCTTGACGGTTGGAAATATTGTTTTGACATAAAAATATAGCGTCCTCGTGGTTCCGCTGCTGAGATGAATCAAAGACTTTCAGTTCCTTTTATAGCTCTCCACAGAAATACAAATTTACCTCTGATTGGAGCCTGTAGAGGCACAATGGCAACCCACTCTAGAAAGAGAATATTCCGATGAGTGATCAGATGTTTTGACAGATACTGAAGGCAGAATTGCTTAATAGCTGATAGACAATCTGTCATTGTCTTTCTGACCGCTTTTCTGATGATTTCAGTCAATTATCTATGAATGGGCCTTACCTGAACCTTCCTCAGTCACACCACTGATGTGTCTGGATGATAAGAATCTGTGGATTATTAACATGAATGGGCTGGGATGGAGTTAGAAGTTGAAGGGGAGACATTTTAGACTAAGATTTGGTTATGGACGGGGTGTGCTTTATTAGCACAGAATGAAGCTGTTGGGGCTTTCTCAGCTGGCTTGGAAGCACATTCTAATAGGGTGGAATCAAATCACTGAGTGGAAAATGGAGTGGAAGCTCTTTGGAAGAGAGCTGTCATGCAGCAACTTTCACTGTATGAATCAAAGTTTATTCTCCACATTTATGTCACCCGGTTCATATAAATAATACTTCATTATATGAAGTATCTCCAAATGGTCAACTTTGAGGCAAAGATATGCAGTGTGGGCACATAAGCCATTTACACATATGTAGAATAATTATGCAACATCCCTCATTTTCTCTTGATTCCTGTTTTAATTTGCATTTTGCAGCACATTCTCCATCTTACTCTGATTACTTTTTTAGCCTTGGGAGTCGCTGCTGCAGCTTTGACTTTTCAGTGATATGCAAAGAATGGCGATGGCTGCATCAACATCTGTGAGTGCTGCGATAGTTTAGGCTAATGTTTTAATTGGTTCCTGAGAACGGAGGGCAAGCCAAATTGCTTTAGTGTCCCAGAGGCTTTCTCTTTTAATGAGATATTCTCCCCTCTCAGGATCAGAGGGGTCCTGACCCATGTGTCGTCACTGGGATATTATTGTAGTACAGTCCCCCCACTCTGATTGAGCACAATGAGAGGTTAATGAAAGCAGAGGTCATCAAGATGTCTGTACACGCAAAGGGAAAATCATCTGTCAGGGAAGAACTTCTCTAAAAGAGGAAGAAAGGGAAGAATTCAATGTTTTTTTCCAGGTTACATTTTTTAAAGTCAATAATAAGATAAACTGCAGATTTTGTGCTTCATAAAATTATTTTCAAATATCATCTTCTTCTTTAATATGTAGCACTTTCTTTCATGTGTTAAAGCCAAAAGCTCTGTCAAGGTAGGGGGTATTCCTTTGTTGCCATTAATCAGTTGAGCAAGAAAAACGTCGAGAGCAGAATAGATGTTTGAGGCTGTTGCTGTAAACCAACAGGGTTTGACCCTGGTTCCATTCACGATTCATGCAGTTAAAGTATGAAGAAAGAAACAAAACTAATCCACAAGGTGGAAAAATGGCCTTCACATTTCAAGGAGACGACAGTAGTGGATGATGCAGGATCCTTTTCAAGGTGAAGACACATTCAGCTAATTAACCATGAGCATGAAGTGTCACTTTGAAAATCTGCTGTGAAGAAAAGCCTTGACCCCATAAAGTGAATCATATCATATTTGAGAAAGACTGTTTTTTCCTAATTTAAAGGAATACTTCACCCTAAGAATGATGTGGGAGGTTTTCGTTTTGCGTCAGTTCGGTGGGTGAGTAGAAAAAGAAGGCACATCATTCTGAGGGTGAAGTATTCCTTTAATGTTAAAAACTTTGCTCAAAACCCTTCAGTATGTAATTTCTAAATTTATGCACACGTCATGTACACATGCGCTTCAACCGTGCTGCAGAGCAGAAGTAAAGCTGTCAAGGGCCGCTTCTTTAACTTTTCTACCTTAAAACTCTGCATTCTGGACTCGTTTGATAACACTGTGCCATCTATTATGTGCTTTTCTATAGCCACCATGGCCCGGCACCCCGCGGTTGAGAAACTGCACTGTACAACTTTCACATGTGGGACGTCGCGTGCTGAGTTCCATTTTGCACATTTGCACATGTTACACGCTAGCAAGCAAATGTAAACAAACTGGGCGTTTTGAACGCACACCAGCAGATTCAGCAAAGAAACATTAGGGGACATCATCGGAGGAAGAGAAAAAACGAAGGAGAGCTAAAGAAGAGCAAGGAATAAGACAAGAGAGCACAAAGTACAGGTAGGATGCAATATAGCTAATTTTATTAAATTAGCTATCAATAGTATGGCATCACATTTGTTTTCTTTACAGAGAAGTTACATCACAAGATGCTGTCTATGAAATCTCTGCTCTGTTTAAGTCTGCTGTTTGTATCAGCTTTGCAAAGGGGTCCGTCATATGTTGACTTCAGTTTGGATGAGCTCAGAATTGCAATGCATTGGACTGATATTCCAGATTTTACATACTTTGAAGGGGTTGAAAACTTGCACAGTTTTTTAGCATGAAGAACCAAGGTCCTATCCATAATTTCATTTGGCCATCCTTTTAAACGTTCATTTCCTACCCATAGCCCCAAGTAGAATCTTATCACCTGCTTCCATAGCTAACAAATTCCCTACGGTCACACACCATGACGAGAAGTCAAAAGCCACCTCGCAATCTAAACATGTTTGGATACATACTCACACACACACACACAGCGTTGTTCAGCATGATCATGAAACAGACGGCATGTTTCTTTTTAGTCTCTAAAATCTCTTTAAGATGTGTCCACTCTATTCATCAGTTAATAAAAGAGAGAACAAAAAAGAACAAGGCAAGACAGAAGACAGAGCAGCTGATGTCTTTCACCTGTGGTCGCCCATGACAAAGGCTCTTTAAACAGGGCAGACAAATGAAAAAGATTAGAATCTGTGAGGGCTGTCAGTGTTGAGTGGGTACATTTCCTTTTTGGTCTGTTCACTGTGACAACCAAGAGAAATAAAAGGAGAGGAGAATGAAAAGAAGACAGTTACATGGCCATATTTGGCCTCAGGCCTTTTTTTTATTATTGTTCAAAGGGCCTTTTGTTTATAGCAATGATAAAAAAGAGAGATATCAGTGATATGGGAGGCAGTCCTACTCTGCTGATAACAGAACATATGACACCTACCTCCTTCCCGGCAGCAAAGCGCAGATATGGTAGATACCTAATGCTGAGATCTTATTCTGGCTGCCTCAGGCCCCACAGAACCATCTTCCTTCCTTAATCCTCCTCCATAAGCAGTTAAATCGATCTGATACACCTTGTTTAACCCCCTGAAGGATCAGTTAGATTAAAATTTAGCTGATGATATATTACCTAACAATTCTCTCAGACATGAAGATTGACAATAACCTCAAATCATGAAAAAGAAAAACATGTTATTTAAAGGAAGAATGAGGTTTTCTTATTTCTGTCTTACTGTTTTTAAGTTTCTTTGTTATTTCCCCTTTCATTCCATGTGTGGTTAGGTTTAGGAAAGGATTTTGGTTTCATTACATGGTGCATTAAAAGCTAATGGCAGAATATGACACAATGGGATTAAGAATGGGCTGACAATCAGTGAGATATTATTCATTGCTTTGACAATTATAGTCTGAAAGCAAGGAAATGAAAATAATGAATAAAATTTATATAGGAAGCCCAAAGCACTTTACAGTGATTCCATTAGTCATTCACCCCTCATACCTGGTGATGGTAAGTTACTTGTGTAGCCAGTTGCCCCCAAGACAGGCTGATAACTTTAGTGTAGCTTTTACAATCCCATTTCAAAAATTGTTGGGATGTTGTGCAAATTGTAAATAAAGACATAATGCAATGATTTGAAATGTTCATAAACCCATAATTTATTTTCAATAAAACAAAACAAGATATTAGACATTGAAATGGAAAATATTTGGTAATTTCATTTGTTGCGGATGATACCATCCGGTGTTTCTACCTCCACCTTGAAACACTGTGCAGAGGAGCTGACTCCTGTCCTCACGGACATTTTCAACTCCTCCCTGGAGTCATGCCATGTGCCCACCTGCCTCAAAACTTCCACCATCGTCCCTGTCCCCAAGAAGCCCTGTATGACTGGACTTAATGACTGCAGACCTGTGGCGCTCACCTCTGTGGTCATGAAGTCCTTTAAGTGTCTGGTCCTGCCATCTAGACCCCCCTCTTGGACCTACTGCAGTTCGCCTACAGAGCCAACAGGTCTGTGGACGACGCAGTAAACATGGCTCTCCACTCTGTCCTGCAGCATCTGGACTCCCCGGGAACCTACTCCAGGACCCTGTTTGTGGTCTTCAGCTCTGCATTCAACACCATCCGCCCCGCTTTGCTCCAGAACAAGCTGTTCCAGCTCAGCGCTCCTGACTCCCTCTGCAGGTGGATCACAGACTTCCTGACGGACCGGAGGCAGTATGTGTGGCTGGGGAAGACTGTCTCCGATTTAGTCAGCATCAACAATGCTTTCTCTTATCGAGGTAACTTCAGGGTTAACCCGGGGTTTTCCGTCCTACGATGCTGGTTCACTTCTGATCGGGGTATATCACCCCGGTAACTTATGCTGGACGCCTAACCTGGTCCATACCAGGTTAAAGGAATACTCCGCCCTCCGAATGACGT
>JAVQJG010127735.1:0-13272 GCA_036024015.1 Craterocephalus amniculus | reverse complement strand
TTTGTTTTTAATTCTTTTTATTGCTTTCTTGCTGTAATGTTTCCAATGTTTGTATGTTAAGCACCTTGAATTGTCATGTACATGAAATGTGCTATACAAATAAACTTGCCTTGCCTTGTTTCGATATAAGCTGAAGATCTTGATCAGCATATGTTGGTGTTTTGATATCTGTCTTCTCTGTAATAGACAAGTGTCTCATTTACTATCTTTTAGGAATTTAGACCATTAAATCATGTGTAAATGTTGAAGCAAACAGAGCAAAGTCATTTTAAGGTCTCCTGTTGCAAAAGGCTGGAAACAGTTGGAGGAATGTGTTGCAACTAACCAGGTTTACAGGCAAAACAGTAGTGTGATTAAAAAAGCACCTTAAAGAAGCGGAGGCTCTCAGAGGTAAACCTATGCAGAGGTTCAACAATCTGCAAAAAGACTGTCAACAAATTGTGAGGCAATGTCAGAATAAGGTCAGATACGCCATGAACTGCCTTAACCTGTTGAATAGTTTAGCCATTAAACATTTGATATAGACTTTTCAGACAAATAAAATGTCTTATTGACAATAGACATTAAGATGTTTATTCTCATCCGGCTTGTAAAGATGAAAGAAATACATCTTTATATATAGTATAGTATAGTAATAGTATGGACTGTGTAACAGAATAATATCAGGTTCATTATGTTCTTCAAGAGTGGTCAACCAACAAAGATTGCTCAATATGGATGATGTCTAACAGTCTGGGGGGAAAAAAAACGTGAAGCTTTACGTTTGGTTGAAAAAAAACACCAAACATGCATGAGAATCTTCTGAAAGTGCTTTAATCTAGAAGATGCTGGTGGTAGTTTCATGGTTTGGAGTGAGCCAGAATGTCTTGCTAACGATTAGGTAAAGAAACTTGTACATGCCTTCAGGTGAAAACTATACTTGTTAAATTCCTGGAGAGCAGTTAAAGATGGTTTTAAAGTTAAAGTACTGTCTTGAATCCTCGACAAAAACCCAACAAATACCCCTGAGTGCAGACAGTATCCAGTGATGAGGATCAACAGTTACTGTGAAAAGATATTGTGACACCTGACTCTGAAACCATCATGTACATTTGCCATTCATAGTAATAAAATGAAAAGATCATTTAGAAATGTATAAATAACCAACACCATGTTTGTTCATGTCTTTGCTGTCTTTACTGACCTTTAGGATGTGATAAATATTGATGTAATTCATATTTTTAATCAATATGCTTTAATTCAGTGGATGAAATCTGCATATGAGACTGTAAATCAAAAACAGGTTCACCCATTATGTCTCATAACAAAAAACAGAGTAAACAAACAAGACCATAATTATATGGGATTATCATTTTACAGGGGTTAGTGTGTGTGTACATTCATTATATCTAATGAGTTAATAGGATTGTGTCAGCCTGTTAGTGAGTTTATCTGTATGTGTGTTACTGTTTCGTGGTCATCAATCTCACATGATCTGAAATGTCCAAGAAATACCAGTCAAACACCCCAGTGCAGTTACAACACAGACCCAGACGGCTCCGTCGGGGGAGGAAATGAATTCTGCCACTAAAAGAAAAGTTCTGTTTAAAAAGTCCTATGATGGTTCTCCGAGGTTATTTAAGTCAGAAGCTTGTCTACGAGGAAAAACTGGAATTTTCTGTCTGAAAGACCAAATTTCTTTGATTTCCACCATCTTTTAGAAGGATATGTCACACTGAGCTTTAGAATGATGCTCTAAAAAGATCAAAGAAGTCTCAAGCTGCCAAAGATAAAGACACTCCAACAAGCTTATATTGTTCTCTTTTTATGCTCCAGAGTGATTTTCTGCAGCTGTGCCCATAGAAAAGGTCACAAATCTGAACACAATAACAAGTCCAATAGACACAAAACCTCTTCAGTACATTCTGGCACCACGGTGACCCCTGTTAAAAAGATAAATGGCACAAAGGGAAACATGGCTCTGGATTTATTTCTTCTTCTTGATTATAAAACTTATTTGAAGTGCTATTCAAAGTGACAATAATGTCAGCCCTCATCGCCCTCTAACCCCTGCAGAGTTCACGCCTCTGTCCGGGCATGAATAAGTCACTCTGTCCAAACACAGCTTGGCATTTTGAAAACTCATGCGTATCGTCTGTCCTCGCAGGTCCAGAATGTTCCAGGAACTTCACAGCTCCCAGAGGTGTCATCAAGACGCCAGGCTTCCCGGAGAAGTACCCCAACAACCTGGAGTGCACCTTCATGATTTTTGCCCCCAAGATGTCAGAGATCGTGGTGGAGTTCGACAGCTTCGACATGGAGCCTGACACCACGCCGCCGACGGGCGCAACCTGCCGATACGACTACCTGGAGATCTGGGACGGCTTCCCTGCAGGTGAGGAGAGACTGTGAAATCAAAAAACAGAGTATCCTCGTACAAAAAGAGGTGTAAGTGCAATGTGGCTCAGTTTCAGATGTTCTTCACAGCGGAGTATCTGGAAAAGCTGGAAAATGAGGCATGCTAATTTGAATTTTAAAAGGAGAAAAAAAGGAACATGTCACACTGCACACTAGTTGCTGCAGAGATCTGAAAGGGAATGAGCTGAGTTGCTTCTCCACAGGTGGATAGTAAGATCATAAAACTAGGCTGCAGAGACAGCTGGAGGAGAGGATGAGTGGGAAAAGGTGGAGGAAGGGAGGGTTTCTGACTCAGAGTTGTGAAGCAGGAGAGGGAAGGATGAGAAGAGCTCAGGACAGCTTCCCTCTGTGGATGCTGACAGGAAACAAGATTTAAAAAAAAGATTTAATGCCCTGTTTTGGAAAAACATTCCCATCTTTTTTACATTTGCTTTATAACAGATAAATTCATGTATGTGTCTGTTTCTGTATGATTTGCTTCCAAGGAGAAAAATATTAACAGAGGGCAAAATGTTCTCTGCCAAAACCTGCAAAATCTTTTTAGATAAAGACTGTATTTTTTCTACTTTTCACTTTTCTTCAGTCCTAATCAAGGTGACTAAATATGTAATTATCCAAAATATTTCAACCCTTTATACGTCAATTTGATTATATGAAGTTATATTTTTATTAAATAAACTCACAGAAAAAGTGTTTTCTGTAATTATTGTTAAATGTACTTTAGGATAATTAAATCGTAAATGAAATCTCAAACCTTAATATCTGTTATATGGAAAATAACACATTTTGTGTATGTTTTTCATTAAACAGTGTCATCATTTGATCAAACTGGCATTTAAAGGGTGAAAAATAATTTGAACAATTACATATTTGTTTTTTTTATTAGAACTGAAATTCATTGAGAAATTTGAGCAAAAACAAGTAGAAAATATTAATCTGTGATGCTTTCATAGTTTTTGGGAGAGGACCTTTTTGTCTTCTACTGACCTGAAAGGGAGGTACATTTGTCCCTGGAGTCCTGTTGACCTAAAAGAAGATCTGAAGGTAGAATCTTAAAATTCTTCAAGGGAAATGCTTTTCTTTTTACAAAAATAATGCCATATGTGGTAACACAACCCAAATAGTGGCCAATAATTGCTGAAAAATTACCTTAGAGGACTAAAGACAAAAAAAATATTTGAGAGAATTTTTTTCTGTTGATCTGTCTGCTTTTTGCCAAAGTCTCCATCAGAAATGGTCTCTATAAATATGGCTGTCAAGCTGAGAAAAGGCTGAGGCATGTGGCATGACACAAGAGCTGGACAGAAAAAAGGAGGCAACGAGCCTGATGAGGAATGAAACCTCCCCAGAGCCCAGACCTTAACATTACTGAAGCAGTGAGGGTTCATCTTGGCAGACAACAGAACAAAAGGCAGCCAACATCCAAAGAAGAGCTTTGAAATGTCCTTCAAGAAGCCTGGAGAGCAATTCCTGCAGACTTCTTTAAGAAAAGACAGAAAGCCTGTCTGAAAGGGTTCAGACTATGTTGAGGAATAAAAAGGCTCTGACTAAATATCGACTTTTTACTGTTTTTGCCATTCACATGTTTTAACACATCATGTTGCTGTCCTTTATGACTCCAATGTTCAAGTGTCTTCAAATGATGTCCACAGCATATGACAAACAAGCCCAAGCCTACAGCTGGTAATAATCGGCGGCTTAACCTTTTGTCAGCCTTTGATCTGAAGCTCATCGTCTTGTGTGGAAGCTGGATGTACCGACAGGGAAAGAGACTCCCACACAGCTTGCCCATTGTTCCTTTATCAACCACGTTTGAAAAATCCGCACATAAATGACAGACACGCAACCTGCTCTACCCTCTGTTCACGCTCCTCCTCTCGATTGGACGGCACGTCTCGGCTTCTATTGTTGCCTAATTAGCCGTAGAGCGTGCATCTAATCATCAGAGCCACATACCTTGGACAAGCCTGCCACGGTTGCCAGGATGCCCACGATTGTCGTTGCGGTGCCCAAAGCTTTAGCCTGATGGCTGCCAGGGAGGAGAGTGGCATGGGAACATAAGCAACACAACGACTGGCGCAGGTACACAGACAATGACACACACTTTTAAGCTGCGCCAGTGTGCATTACATGCCAGGGTTTTTTCCTGTCAAATGATCCGTGTGAGCATGTGTGTCGGTGTGCATTCAGGTGTGTCTGTGTGTTAGAATGCATGCGGGGGTGTGCGATGTTTAAGCCGCGTGTTCCTGTGTTTGCCGAGGGAACACGCCTGTCAGGGCAGATAACGGAGCATCTCTGCAGCAGGGTTAAGACCAGGATGTTGCTCTTCATCCCATCAAACGCACCCCTGGTGATAACGTAAACATGAAACATTCACAGTATGGACCTTTTTTCCTCTCGTCTGAGAGCTGTGCATCAGTTCTTCCAGCTTTTTCTGATTAGATTTAACCAGGCAAACAAACACTTTGAGTTCATTATCTTCTCATTTTGTTCTTTAACCACATCACACATTAATAATTTAAAAAATTAGTTTTTACATACATTTTTTACATCTAGAAACATGTAAAGGGATGTTGTTTTTTCAACAAATATATTTATTCATTAGTCAGTGGGTGGCAGTGTATGGGATGAGTCATTACTGTTCCCTTAAGAAGCAAATGTGCACGCCAACCATCGTCACCCATGCATATCTACAAAACAGCTTTTAGATACGTGTCCACTGCAGCAACTATGCATGGAAGGGTTTAAACACAAAAAAAGACAAGAAAAGGAAATCTTTATCTAACTGATGTTTGTATCTAACTGATGTTTGTTTGTTTCAGATATATTCACCATAAATATAATGAAGAAAAGTAAAACTTTGTAAAGGTTTTGACTGAAAAGCGGTGATTTCTCTCTTCTTACTTGCCAATTCTTACTTTTGGTTTTGTTTCTGTCAGTTTCTGTAAGTTTTCAGATATTTGTTTTCTTTTCTGTTGTTCCGTATAAAAGTGACATGACCAGGTCAAGATCAAGAGTAAAGCTTTGTGTGTGTGGGTTATTTGAGTTCCATCCATGGTGTTGAAAATACTGTAATTGAGTTTTTTCTCCAGTTTTTCTTTATCTGCATATGCAGCCACGTTGCCCGCAGGGCTTTTCCCTTTACCAGGGCTGATTGCATCATCCAACAGCTTTACAGTAAAAAAAATAATTTCACATGAACTCAGATAAGACTGGAAAGGCTCAGAAAGTAATCCATCGCAGAACGTCGAATACGTGCTTCAGACTGTAACTGATAAACATTATCCATCAGATTACTGAGGCTCAGTGTTGCCATGCCACTGATTCATGTTTCTTTTTGGGCTGCTTTGCCTCCAGAGCTGAAAGAAATTGTCTGAAAAGTATGATTTTTTTAATAACTTGTAAGAAAGCTGATACAATATCTCCAGCTAACAGCAGGCTGTACAAGCCTCACATTGTTTCTGTCCGATAAGAATAGGATGAAACGGGTGCCAGCTGTGGACATGAGCTGACTCCATCATGAGACGGTGTGTGGCTCTGCACTGCATTATATGAAAAAATTGTTTTGTCTTTAAATATCTCTTCTATGACATTTCAATACTCAGCTATCCTGCATAAACATGACAAAACTTACATTGGTTCTAGATATGTTTTAAAATTCCTCTATTCTAGTATAAAATGAACCGTCTGATGCATAAAAAATTATTTAAAAAATGAATAAATGCATTTATTGTTTCAAGAAAAGAGAGATTACTTACTAATTTGTTGCATTTGTTGCAATTTATTAATTGAAATTAAGTATCAGCATATCGTTAATCTGGGCAACGGCAAGTCACAGAAATATTACATTTCTATTATAAATGATATTTTAAAAGTTTCTTTCATGAGCTGAAAATGTCTTTGTTCTTTGACAGACAAATAAGATGATAGAAATATCTGAAATAATTGAAATTTGTACAAGCTGCCTGACGTGGTGATGTCATATAAAGCAACTACATACGTAAAAGCAGAGGCTCAAGGTCACTGATAACAAGAAGACCTGGCAACTTTAGAGACAATGGTGTGAATCTTACAGCAGCAGTTTGTATCTGACATGTTGCTCAGAAACTCTTACTGTATATTCTAATAGGTTGTACACATAAAACGAGTAAGATCACGTAACATAATCTGATTATTGCTTAGATAAGACCTCACTCAGGTTGATGGGATCAGATAATGCTGTTTGTGTTGCCGGATCTTTAGGTCTTCAGCAGGTTAATACCAGATTATTTTATCACATGTGAAATAGCTAATACCAAAGATTTCTGGTTTCAGATTGAAACAGTGAAGCAGGTTGAAAAAAAGCTTCTAAAGTAAACAAAGCCTCTATTTGAGATATACCTATAAAAGGTACACAGCTGATCAGTCAGCTGATGTAAAATGTGGGCTGAAGAGAAAACACACATAGTGTTTCTGTGATTTGTATGCAAGTGTAGTATAATGCAAGTTGTTTTTGTTTATTTTGATTCGGGAAAATATTCATGTTCATGCATGACTTTTAGCCGTCTCGGAAAACTGAGTTTAATAATCGAATAGCCAATAAACCGACTTTCAACTTTACACCAGTGTTGCGTTTGGATATAATTTATTCTGCATTCGGGACTCGGTGTTCTGACTTTGTTGTAGGTAGTGGGCTCACTCACATGCAGGTTTAGGCTTATAAATAGATAGAGTGTTAACAATGTGATGCAGTTTTAAATAAAGTGTGATAAACCCTGAGTGTTTCTACATCCTCCTATCTCACCTTTGTTCCTGCCACATCACTTAGAAGAGACATCAAGGCTAAGAAGAGATCAGCTGCAGACAGGGTTTGGTTCGATATGAGCAGGGTTTGGTTTTGGTCTCTCAATCGTGACTGAACTTTTGCAGAATAAAACGAGCTTCTGAGTTTAACTCGAAGTCAACAAGCACATGGAGCGTAGGCAGGAGAGGCAAAGCAAATAATAAAAGTTCTCCACTGTTGATTAGCGTTGAAGCGGATGTACTCCTTTTTCTCCACCTCCCACTCATGTGTTTTCGCTCCCCTAACCTCCTTCCTCACTTTCTCCATCCTTTCTCCACCAGTGGGTCCTCACATCGGCAGATACTGCGGCCCGACGTCCCCGGGCCGGGTGATCTCCTACACAGGCATCCTATCCATGACCATCACCACTGACAACGCCATCGCCAAAGAGGGCTTCTCTGCCAACTACACCATCCGTGAGAGGAGCCTCCCCGCTGGACACGAAGATCAGGGTGAGCAGCTGTGTGATGTGGGGGTGGAGATGTCATCTGGTATTAAGAAGGAAGAGCGTTCCCATCTTGCTTGTTTCTGCGCCTCGCTCACCTCAAAGAGCAGCGAAAACAAACAAAGCAACTCATCGTTTCACAGAAATTAGCAGATACGTCCAGTCTGTCATGTTCTCGAAGAGCAAGAATTTCCTCCTGCATGACAGGAAATGCCCTTTATCTGATCTTTGACCTCTGACCGCAAGGATTTAAAGAATGCAATAAAAATAAATTATGACTCTTTCAGTATTTTTTTTAAGGTTTCCAACAGGGTTGTTAGTGCATTAATATATGAAAATATATCTTATTAGTTGTGTGAAAGAGAGAAAAGGAGACCAAAGAGATCATTGTCTTTTTTGCTAAAGACAGAATTTATTAAAACCAACATGAATTTATTTATCCTTTCATGAATCAGTTCATCTCCTCACTTGCATAAAAATGAATCTGCATAGTTTTGAACTTTTCATTTTAGATTTCATTCTTCCCGGTAACATGAAGACAAACGGAATCTGCTGGTTCACATCTGTTTTGGCTCACGATGTTAACTCATGTTTCTGCTTCTGTGGTGGCAAGTTTACGTTCATTTGTCAACTCTGACTGAGCCCAGGCTCAAGTGTTTGCTGACTTTTATGCAGAGCAAACCAACACATCAATCATTTCAATCACTAAAAAGAAAGAGAAACTTATTGTTTTGCCCGTTTTGTCTCAATCAAGCCATTTTATTGAATGAGATATGCAACCTGCTAATTCACTGGGCAGATTAGTAATCACTCAAAATACAAGAAAAATCACCTTTTTTAACAGTTCACTTTGTTTTATTTATGCATTCTCTTGCGTGCCATGCTTTAGTGATGATGGATCTCTTAAGCTTTAGTCAAATATTATTGGTGAATGAAACTTGAGCACTTCCTGTGCTCTAGCCTCCTTGTATTCATAGCAGCCCTAACAACCTTTTTAAACCTCTTTTCACAGACACTTAAAATCCGAGGCCCAGTCCACTGGGGAAAATTTATTTTTCTTTACTGGGTTTATTTTCTCCACATGTAGCAGTTTCCTTAGCACTCAGCCATGCTGGAAAACACGTCTGCTGAAGGAAAGGTGCATGCATAAGATGGAGCATCATTTGCATCATTCCTTTGGAGGTAAAATTGAGGCACATTCATGGCTCATTAAGATGAAATCACATCAACTGTCGGAAAAAACAGATTGTTGGGAATGAGGTGTGTTAGAGCAGGAAACATCGAAGAGCTGCAGGACCCTGGCCCAGGAGGCAAATAGCAGAAATATGGGAAAAGTTATTAAATATTCAGGTTTTTTTCTTTCTTGTTTATTTGTCAGATTATACAATTAACAATGTTAATAGTGGTTTGTTGATACTTATTTTGTGGGTTTTAGGTAGTTTTTATTGGTAACTAAAGCTTTTACAGTAAACCTAAAAGATAAACATTTCAAATGATCTGCAGCCTTGATTTAACTCGTCTGTAAATATCAGTTATCAGATCAGACTTTCCTCCAATCACACCGCTTTTTAATTTATTTAAAATAGGATTTCTTTCTGATAGGCGATAGCTTATATTATCGTTAGCTTGGCCTACTTTCAGCGCTTATCTTCTTCCTGCTTAACAATCCATTTGACCAATTTCACACAGCAGGATGTTATCACGAGTGGACCAGTTTCTCATGCTCTGTTCTGGTTCTTTGTCATGTTTTGTCACGTCCACATTTGGTGAACAGAAAGCGTTTGTCTGCATGGGTACGACCCTGCTGACACTCCTGTGGAGATTTAATTTATATTGTCTCGTATGGTTCTTGCTTCCTGGTAACCTCAGACCCAGTCACCCCTGTTAAGGAATGTGAGTGTTTTAGGTAGGCGTTCTTTAAAAATTAATGTGCTCAAAATCAATTGACTGTTATGCATTGTAAGATTTATACTGATCACAGCAGTGAAACACTAAAAATGACAGATTTAAAGATTATAAAGAACTTTTTTGCCAAAACATTTTTTTTATTTTTTTGGAAATTGAAATTGAAATATTATATGGTAAGATGTTTCCTTATGTTTTGAGAAGTTCAAGGACTTCTCTTCTTTTTTGAATCACAGCTTGAAGTTTAAATTTTCAGCTTACATTTGATTTGGTTGTTTCATACTTGAAATATATTTAAAATGCACTTTTTGTTTCCATAAAATTGATTTTAAACATATTTCACACTCTAACTCCATCACATTTTCCTCACGGTGCAACAGCCCTGCATCCAGAAAAGTCTTCTGACTCTGACAGTTCAAAGTCATCATCCTCCATTTTTATTACTTCCCTTGTCTGTTCTTGCTTCAGATTAAAGATGTGTGCTTGTTTGCAATCTGTTACCAATGGTAAGCGAAGTGACAATGCTCGGCTGCAGCCAGCACATCCTAAATCTGTTTTGCATTTATGTTAAAAAGACATAAATCTGTGTCCTAGAGGTTATTTAGCATAGCTGAGAGCCTTTCAGCATTAGACGAAGCTGTAATTATGTTGCACATACACAAAGGTACACACACACACACACACACAGGCTATTATTTAAACTACAGACCTGAAATGGGCTCTGCAGATTGAATTAAAGCATCTCACGACACCAAATCTCATTGTCTTTTCTTCACTTTTTACAAACACCCAAATCCTATAAACTGTGATTCTCTGCTAGAGATACATGCGCCAGCAGTTGTAATGAGATACATGGAAAAGTTCAGCTAACTCGAAGATACTAAAAGTTTAGATGCTGTTTTACTGGAAATACACCAGTACGCTAATTTGGCCCCTTTGCTTCTCTTCGCCTACAGCACAGAGGAATCAGATGTCGATACCCAGCAGTGAATTTACTTTTATTTCTTTTTTCACTCTGTTATAGCCCTCACCTCATCAAGAATAGCCCTCCAGCAAGGTCTTTGATCAGCCCAACCATCAGCAGGAATATCTGTTTTCGTCTCTTCTGTCTTTTTAGTTGGAGAGTTCGGGGAATGAGGTTGATGTCTGCCTCACGTACCTGCTGTGAAGGGAAACACAGAGCTTCCCTCATGAACATAAATGAAGTAAAAAGCAAGATGAGGAAATTTTAAAGATGAGCCGAGAAGCAAAAAAAGTGGGAGTGTTTGAGAGTTTGGGGACTGGGTTGATGCAAGAACTAGATGACAGCAAGTGTCATTGTCAAGCTATGGTTTCAGGGCATTTTCAGGCGAGAAGACTCCTCTGGGGAAAGCTACGAGTTGGAGGATTCAGGCCCTGAAAATTGTCAAGTTAGAAAGTAGCGATGATGAGCACAAGCTTAAGTTTTCTGCAGCAGTTTGGTGAGGCAAACTTTTTTCCCTGTTTTTAGTTGAGGTACTCAGAATGATGCAGTTTGTTTGTGTGAGTCTGGCAGACCGTACGTCTCCAGACAGCCCTCCCACTCTCACAGAGAAAAACACAAATTTCCTTCTGTGCCACTTCCCTCTTCCTCCCAACCCACCCCCTGCTGTTATAGACTGGACAATGCCACCTCTGAGACACAGACATGCAGTGCAAATTCCCAAATTACAACTTTGCAGCTGCACATTTTGACTTTGTGTAAAAGAACCACTGGATGAAAAGAACAAAAAAAAATCCAAATACTTTGGTGAGGTGGAGGAATTATAGATATAAAAAAAACAAATGCATCAATATTCCAGAGACACACATAAGCAGTTTGAAAGTTATCCATGGCCATATTTTCTATTTAATGTGTTAAAACTGTCCATTTTATTAACCTGATATGAATGGTGCTCTTTTGATTACAGTTACTAAGAATATAAATCATATGTTTGGAATGTTTATATCGATTCTGTGGATAGCAATTCAACGGTTGCCGGCATCTCAAAATCTGTCAAATTCAGGAGTTGGTGAATGATTTGAGAGAATTGCATGCTGCATCTTATCAAATAACAGATAATTTCTCTTATTAAAACAGTTTAAAATGGATTTTGCAAAGTCGACTGATAAAACTAATACCAAAAAGCTGCTGTTGTTTTGTGTGAGTGTAAGGTTTCTGCATGGATGTATCAGTGTTACCAAACAGCCGCCACCATTGCCACCCCAGAAGTTTTTTAAATGACCTGTTTGTTGACTTCCCCGCAGGGAGCAGGGACAGGCTACCTCTCTGTGTCTGAGCAGCGCTAATAAAATGCTCACTTGTTTTCCCTCCTGACACAAATTAGCTTTTTTTCCAGCAAAGATTTATGGCCGTAACTTGAGGAGCCTTGCTCTGGACTAAAGTGATCAATTCTGCCACTAGCAATGATAGTGTGAAGACAAACAAAAAAAAAGCTTGCAATGTACGTTTTATATCAGATTAAAGGGATAACTAGTGACTTAATGATTCATGTTTGGTTTAAATCTTAATCAATCTCCAATCTCTATACTGATACTCACCTTTTTGCAACCATAATGTACCTTTTTCTTATGAACTCAAACAGAAATCATCTAATCCATCATTGACAAACACTTGATAGAAGAGTCATTGGAAGTGTTGCCTCTTCATTGGGTCCTTGTCTGAAGTGTCTCTGTTTCTAACAGATTTTGCCTGTATGGAGCCGCTGGGGATGGAGTCTGGGGAAATTTCATCAGACCAGATCACAGCATCCTCCCAGTATAACTCTAACTGGTCCCCTGAACGCTCCCGTCTCAACTACCAGGAGAACGGCTGGACACCCTCAGACGATACCATCAGGGAGTGGATACAGGTCAGTTAGAGTGAATAAATGTATGAAAATGTCTTTAAAAGTATTGTTTGAGCGTTTACTGTTATACTTATTTACTATTCTGAATCAAAACCTTGTCGATTGCGTTCGGTTTATTGTAACAATAATTGATGGCGGTAGATATTTACCCAGTGTATCCTGGTCATGTTGTATATGCCACATTTAGGTATATTTCTATATCAAGTGAAACAGTGCAGATAGCAAAAAACAAAATTACATCACTTCAACTCTCATTTTTTAGAGTCAGATCCTAAAATAAATGCTTGCTTATTTCCCTGTGGAAAAACACGCTCCTCTATTTGCACTAGAAACTCTTGCTCACATCTGGTCTGAATATTGTTCATTCATTTGTACCACTTCTCTGCACATTACAGGGACACTTGATGGGGGAAAAACATAACCAAACTTGCATAATTTATTGACACCTGCCTCTCCAGGACAGATGACATTTCTCATCTTCACTGTGAAATCTGACATAGCAGCCTGAGAGAATGTAGACGTAAAATCTTCCACTGTTTGCTTTGTATTTTTTAATTACTAAACAGACTGGTGTGCAGACGCAGGCTAAGAAGGTAGAAGTGTGTCAGTAGTTAAGGCAGCTTATGATCATTTCCAAAAACTTAATAGCAAATTTCCTCTGGCTTGAAAGTGGCCCAGATGAACAGCAAAGATGTGGCCCACTTATGGAAGTGAATGACGGCCCACATCTGGCCCAGGTATATGAAAGCTGTGTTGAACCATAGCATAGCCAGACCTCAACCACAGCTGTGCCAATTGCAAAGGAGTTTATCTGGCTTATACCTGGGCCTCATAGG
>JAVQJG010127721.1:0-10702 GCA_036024015.1 Craterocephalus amniculus | reverse complement strand
CCTCACTCGTGAACAAGACCCCGAGATACTTGAACTCCTCCACTTGGGGCAGGACCCCACCCCCGACCTGGAAAGGACAAAACACCTTTTTTCGGCTGAGGACCACGGTCTCTGATTTGGAGGTGCTGATTCTCATCCCAACCGCTTCACACTCGGTTGCGAATCGCTCCAGCGAGAGCTGGAGGTCACAGCCCGACGAAGCCAACAGAACCACATCATCTGCAAAAAGCAGAGCCCCAATCCTGAGGCCACCAAACCGGATCCCCTCAACACCTCGGCTGCGCCTAGAAATTCTGTCCATAAATGTTATGAACACCATCGGTGACAAAGGGCAACCTTGGCGGAGTCCAACCCTCACAGGAAACAAATCCGACTTACTACCAGAGATGCGAACCAAGCTCTGACACCGGTCATACAGGGACCGGCGGACCGCCCTCACCAAGGGGCTGTACCCTATACTCCTGGAGCACCCCCCACAGGAGTTCCCGGGAGACACGATCGAACGCATTCTCCAAGTCCAAAAAGCCCATATAGACTGGTTGGGCGAACTCCCATGCCCCCTCCAAGACCCTGAAGAGGGTATAGAGCTGGTGCACTGTTACATGGCCAGGGCGAAAACCACACTGCTCCTCCTCAATCCGAGGCTCGACTATCCGACGGACCCTCCTCTCCAGTACCCCTGAATAGACCTTACCAGGTAGGCTGCCTCAGGAGTTCCAAAGGCCAAAAAGGTCCGATAGGACTCCTTCTTCAGCTTGACGGAATCCCTCACTGCTGGTGTCCACCAGTGAGTTCGGGGATTGCCGCCACAACAGGCACCAACGACCTTACGGCCGCAACTCCGGTCGGCCGCCTCAACAATGGAGGTGCGTAACACGGCCCGCTCAGACTCAATATCCCCCGCCTCCCCAGGGACAAGGCTGAAGCTCTCCCGGACGTGGGAGTTGAAGCTCCTTCTGACAGGGGATTCTGCCAGACGTTACCAACAGACCTTCACACACGTTTGGGTCTGCCAGGTCTGACCGACATCCTCCCCCACCATCTGAGCCAACTCACCACCAGGTGGTGGTCAGTTGACAGCTCCACCCCTCTCTCCACCCGAATGTCCAGGACATGCAGCCGCAGATCCGACGATACGACTACAAAGTCGATCATGGAACTGCGGCCGTGAGTGTCATGGACACTCTTATGCCTGAACGAGGTGTTCGTTATGGGCAATCCATGACGGGCACAGAAGTCCAACAACAGAACACCACTCGGATTCAGATCAGGGGGGCCGTTCCTCCCAATCACGCCCTTCCAGGTCTCACTGTCATTACCCACGTGAGCATTGAAGTCCCCCAGCAGAACGAGGGCGTCCCCGGGAGGACTTGAGAGGGGCTGGACCTTCAGAGAAAAACAAACAACGAAAATCTGCCAAAGTTCAACAGTGTTGCTTTGAAATGAGCCTTACTATGTTTGTCCCATGAGTAAGGTTCATTTGAGATGGTCTGAGATCTCCAGTTAGCATCTGCAGCAGTGGTGCAATGCTTCTTTTCAGAGCAGGAAATGCTGCTCATTTTCTTGCTTTTGAGAATCTTTTTTTTGTTTGTTTTTGTTTAAACTTCTTGTGTTTATTTTGACTTTGATCAGCCATTAAAAAAACTTAAGTTGGAAGAGTTTTTTAATAATTCATAAAATTTCTAAATACAAAAATAGGGAAATATACTATTTAAGATGTCATTATTACTCAATATTATGTTTTAGAATACTACCTTCTTAATAAATGTGTACCTTATACTGTATAGTTATCTAGTCAGCTAAAGAGCACTTTACATATGTTGGTGTAGTTTTTTTGTTTTTCTTTTACCCGCCAGTACAGTCATCATTGTAGAATTCCAGCAGCATACCTCCTGCTGTGCTCTTATTAACTGGCAAAGTCTAATTAAATTTCATTTCGCAGTTCCATAAATACGCTGCTCTATCATTAGCTCATCCTTGGTAATTAGTCTATTGTTAATCTAAATTGAACACACCTGCTTTGTATAATCTCTTATGCACATACAGCAGAGTTACATAGGGGCGACTTTTAAGATTTGAGGCTTGTGAGAACGGAGAAGTGAGGATGAGCATGTTCTATCTCCGTTTCAGACCTCACTCCCACATGCCAATTAACAATCACAAAAAAACTATGGAACAACTGGGGCCAGGATTAATAAACTCCTATCACAAGTTATTACACGGAGCCTGCAATGGGATTATCCCATGCCTACGAAATCATGTCTCAATTTCCTACTTCTTTGCTTCTTCTTTGCATTGGAACCTGGATGCCAGAAACAGTTCAGCATTCCTTCAAATCTGAACATACATCAGTTTCTCGAAGCAGCACTGGCTCAGGTGGCCAGAAAGTTGGCAGTTTGAACCCTGCTGCCTGAGTCAATCGGTTGTTGTGTCCTTGGGCAAGAGGAATCCTTGGATTCATGTGAATATATACAAACAATCAGTTAGGTTCAGAGAGGTTGAATTGGCACATGTGTTACCATCAGTCTGCTCAAGTGTTGCTGTGGTTACACATGCAGCTTACAATCATCAGGAATGAATGAGGAGTGGATAAGTAATTGACTCAATGTAAAGCCCTGTTGGTGCCTTGAAAAGTGTTATATTAATAACAATAATAATAATAAAATAATAATAATAATAATACTATGTGGCTGCAAGAAGATGCCACATGGTGTGCAGTTAGTAGTTAATGTCTTACATGTCAGAGTCCCTCTGGGTGATACAAGAAAGAGTTTTTGTGTTTAACTGATGAGACTTCCCAGAGGAGAAAACCGTGCACTCTAGATATTGGAATTGATTTCCTCCTCTGCAGCGATGCAGATATTTACCTTCTAGCTAATTGCATGAGGAAAGACCCATTCAGTGCAGAAGGAATAAGACTCACAAAGGAGCAATGTATTTTCTTCTAGGCCTTTTGGACTGACGCCACATCTTTCATTTAAAAGGCTCAGCTCATTCCAAGTCTCTCGCACACAACTGTCCAACTTGAGCTGCTCTATTTGGAACTGACTGGCGGTGTGTAAGAACAGTATTGTTAAATAAACTACTGTATGAATAAATCTCAAGATTAATAGGTTTGCTCTGGTGAAAGAGCAGGTGAATACCAACCATAAGGTCAGTGGATTGATTCAGGACTTCCCCAGGGACTACTTACCTAAGTGTTCTTGGCAAGGCACTGAACCCAACGCTGCCTTCCAATGTGTTCACTGAGGTTTGAATTTGTGTTGGATGAACACTCAGTATGTTCATATAGAAGTGCTGTATAAAAGAGTGTGTGGTGTGGATGGGTAAATGTGGTATGTAGTATAAAAGAGCTTTAAGTGGTCAAATATCACTAGAAAAGTGCTATATAAGTACAGTCCATTTACTATAATGCTATCATTGTATCAAATAGACAGCAGTATCTCCAGTCTGCTTCAAACAAGGATAAGTCTCTTCAGTAGATCATTCATCTTGCTGAATTCAATCATGACGTTCTCTTGAATCTTAAATGAAAATAATTTCTTTTTTCTGATTTCATCAAGTGGATGATAGAACTGCAACCGCTACTTTGATTGCGCATTTCAAATCCACTTTTAAAATCCTTTCCAGCTTCCATAACAATTGCTGTCTGTGGATAAATGTCAGATGCAATCACTTTATTTAAGTGCATGTTACCTATGAGAAGACAGTTTCTGCACATCTAATCTCATTGTCTGTTTGTTTTCTTACAGATCAGGAGCGCATAGGAAAAGACTCGCATTATGAGCAGGAGGGAAAGGTGCAGTTTGTCATTGATGCAGTCTATGCAATGGCTCATGCTTTGCACAACATGCACCGGGAGCTCTGCCCGGGGAAGGTGGGCCTCTGCTCTAGAATGGATCCCATCAATGGCACCCATCTGCTTAAGCACATCCGACGGCTTAACTTTGCAGGTCAGTGGTTTTTCCTTTTATCTGAATGCTATTTTTAAAAGGTATTCTAACAAGAATTCTAATGAAAAGCTAGCTTTTTAAAAAAACAAAATGAGTTGGAAGAGACTTTAAGCAAATGTTTTTTAACTGTTGCAAGGTGCCAATGAGAAGCAGTTTCAGAATAAACCAAATTTTATGAGAAATCCAGACAGTGTGTTAGTCGTACATCACTGTTGAATTACAAGGAAAAACCTGTTTCATTCAGAATCATACAGTATCAAACAATAAGTAATTCAATAAACACTGAATCAAGCTGGAAATCATCTGCATTTCACCCATCCTAGCTGGTGTACGACCAACGGATTACTGGTCTGGGACCAAATCTGAAACCTAAAGGCCAAAGTTTATCACTTTAACTTCATAACCACCACTCCCCTAGTTACTGTAAATGTATATAAGCAGATTTCTATTATTTACAGCGAGAGATATGTCTTTGTTCTTGTTTGTTCCTCCTAGAGATTTCTCTTAACTCATCCTCTGATGAGTTAAGAGAAGTCTCAAAGAGAAACTAATAGCCTATTTCACTTTGATTCGATTTTCAAGAAGCAAATCAGTATGCATCACTGCAGTGATCACATGTGAATGTCCTTTCAAAGGTGAAATGAAGGACATTCATGCTGAACTACTGTATTGGGTTTTGAGAGTTGATATTTGATTATGATATCAGGATAAGAAACAAAACTATTCAAGCAGAAGGACAAAAGTACTTTGAAGAAATGTCTTAAAATTGATAGACTACACATTGTGGAAAGAACGCCTGCTGCCTTCAGACTGAGCTGAGAAACCGAGCTTACGCTCAACATGATGATGTGCTTGCTGTTTACATGTTAGGAGCTGTTGAGTTCAAATTGATGGCGCCGACTTTGTATCTGGGTTGGATAACAACCCCTCCAGTAATGAGCCACTCCTGAGATAATTTGCGTTAGAACTCGGACCACTTCTTTGTAGTGTCTTGTTTTGGTCTCATCCCAAAAAGCTGTTAATCCTCCTCACATCTAATGCTGCATTTTATTATTGACAATTAATATAGCTGAAGCTTCTGCTGTTCATTCAGACAAACTATATCTTATTCCTTTGATCCTGACATAGTGATGGCACCAGATGAAAAGCCGGAGGATAAAAAGTTGTTTTTGGGCACCATGAATGTCACAATTAAATTTCATGCCAACATATTTAAAAATGTCAACCTTGTTGTGGCGCTTCAGGAAAAGTCAGATAATTGAGATTAAGGTATATCCTCTGGCTTCTGTTTAAAGTTTAATTTTCAAGGCAACCCATCAAAAAGGTTGTGGAGATTTTTCAGTATGAACCAACGTGGTGGAAAAACAACTTAACGTCATAGTCCTTTGTTTCAGTATTGCTAAAACTCAAATCACAAAGTAAACCCTTCATTGTTTAATTACTTGGCAGGCAAGGGACCTATGGGTGCACCCATAGGTCACTGATCTATCACAGCGTCAACACCATAGACTGTTAAATGAACAGACAAATCTTAAAACCCCATGACCCATAGATTTCTGGAGAGCTGAAATGAAGTTCATTGGGCGGTTCTTACTGTCGCCATCATGGCAGTGTCAGGAAAATCCAAAAATGGCTGACAAGGAGGTGCTGAGAGGTGGGCTGTGAGCATGGGGAGGGATGATTGCCACCCAATAAACTCTAAGCTATGACCTAACAAAGCTAACCCGGGGCTAACAGGAGCTAACCAGCTAACAGAAGTAGGTGGACTAAAGCTAAGAAGCACTGTTAGCTAAAAACCCGTGCATGTGCTTCTCCTTGCCTCATTTTCCCAGATATCTGGTAAAAGGACACACCCCAGGTTATGAAGACTTTTAGGATTAAATAACATCTAAACAAATGAGTTAGAATGTTTTTTCACCCCCCTCACAGTTGTCATGAAGGTAAACCTGATCTTTTAAACCTAAGTTTGTTTTTTGAGCCAGGCTGTAAACATGTATAATTCAGCTGTAAAGTCGACCTTTTTAACATAGAAGTCTATGGAAAATTGCTCTGTTTTATAGCCAACATCTAGTAGATGAGTGGGAAAATGCAGTTTTTGGCACTTCCACATAGGCTTTACATTTGAGGTTGCTGATTAGTCAACACAGACAATTCACACAGAGACAACTCATGCTCACATTCACTCTTATGGGAGACTTTAGAGCAGACCTGCAGGTTTTCAATGTACCCCCGATACACCACATCTTTTTTTTCTTTCCTACTTGTCTTGTCCAGTGTTGTAGCAAGCTGAATGATGGTCTGGCTGTTGGGTTGTGCCTGGCAGTTTTATTTTGCCAAAATAATTCAGATGATCAAGAGCTTTATAAAGCTCCTCTTGAGGAGATAGAAAGTGGATCTGTGCCTCTGTTAGCAACACAACACAGAAAGTTATGGACAAACCTAACCTTCAATAGATTTCCAGGACTTGTCAGAAATAAAGAAAGTAGACTAATCCAGATCCCCATCTGGACCCAGGAATTTCCTTAAGGATTTGTTTGGGGATCAATTTTACAACTCAACAGACAAATCTCAGAATCACTAGCAAAAAAAAAGACAAAAAATACAATGTGGCATCATTGTACATGTTACAACCCAACATTGTTTGACCAGATCATTTTGATATTCTGGATCTGGTGAGCCGAAGGTCCAAAACATAAGGGCTACTGGGTGTTTGGCCTCTTGGGATTTTTCTAAGGTGACTGGCTCTATGGCTTGACGGAGGTTTGCGCTCTCTGAGCACTTTTAATTGTTATAGTTTTATTTATTATCAAAACATGACAGGATTTTCATAACTGAAAATAAAAAAGCTTATGATTTTTAAATCTATGACCCAAAGACCCACATTGTATGATAACTGTTGCACACATGCTTTTAAGATTTTATTTGGAGAATTTTACAGTGAACTCCTTCAGATGACAAAGGTTTTGGAAGTATAGATTTATTAGATTTGCATTTAAACCCGAATTTTCAGACTCAAAAATGGTGCCTCTGACTTGTTTTGATGACACAGTGACATTTATTAAGCACACGCCTGGAGCCATCTTTACCCAACAGCATCATCTTCATACTGTTGATCTAATTTGACTGTGCGAATAGACACACAAATAATTTTCTACCCAAATTTTACACTCTCAGAAAACAATGTTATGTTAATTTTGTAGTAACAGATTGTAAAGATAAACAGGATTCCATGAATCCCTGAATGAAATGGTTGCTTCAGAGATCTTTTGTTGGACTATAATTGATTGTAAAACATCTAAAAAAAAACCTTCATCAGTCATTTACCATTCTTTTCACAGTGACTCTTTTGCAAAAGCCCTTTTACGTATAAAATATTTTCTGTTAATTTGATGTTTTTGTTTGTGAATGATTATTTTCTGTGGCATTTCTATACAGAAGACTAACTACTTTACCATGCTGCTTAACCTAAACATTGCAGCAGTTTTAAATCTGCTTAATTGACTCCCAGTGTGTTACAGGATATATTTTAAGGTTCTTAACGTCTCCATGGGGTCAGACCTGTAGGCAGCTCTGGCTGCTCTGTCTACAGGATTGTTGGAGATGTTTATGTCTATTGATGAGGTTTTCAGAGTAATCAAACAGGTTTTGATTTTCATTGGACAACAGCACTGTCCAAACCTTATGGTTTAAGCTACAGTGGGAGAAAATTGTTTGAACAATATGAGAAGATTCAATGTTTCGCTTGCTTGTGTATTTTACACTGAAAATACTAATGGTATTTTGCTTTCTGACTTAAAAGATGTGATCTGTGGTTGGTAAAACAAGCAATGTTTTGGTGAGGTTAAGGTAGTTTAATTACTTTACCTTGATGATATTGGATTTCTTTTATTTTTTCCCCTGAAGCAAAAGGTTTTGTAAACCGTCCTACAGACATATATTCCACACCTCATGAATTTCCAACCCACCACTTAACTGACTTTGTGTCCTTCATTATTTGACCTATTTTCCATTCCTTCATGCAGCATTACATTATAGCCGTTTATAAGTCAAGTTCACATTCATGAGTGGCATGTTAATAATTGACTACTTTCACACAAAGAGAAATGATCCAGCGTTTCATTATATACACATCGCCTTTTATAAAGCAGTGGGACTCAAGACAATTAAAATTCTTTCATAGACACTGGAGTGTGCAGTGTTTGCACAGATAAATTATTCATTTGAACTCCCGCTCTTCAAGCTAATTTGTCATTCTAATATCTACTTATTACAGAATGTCAATTCAGTGTTTAATTCACATCTGAAGGTAAAAAGGAAATATTTTCCTTAATAAAATCTTAACTGAGTCATTTTGCAGGATTTCATTTCTCAAAAGATGATAGTCATTTTATGGAGTTAATAAATGCTTTCTTACGTGAGCAATGTTAAGTTTTCTTTTTACTGCTAAATGGATAAATAACCTGTGCTGTTTGGACTATAGCATTACTCTTATAGCCAGTCCCAATCCAAGAAATCATTGTTCCTAAGACACATCTTTTCCTCTGGATCTTGTATCTGCTTTGCCTCGTTTACAGGCATCATCTGTTTTCGGCAGCCCAACTTGCTTTTCAAGCCTGGAATTCAGGAACTGCTTAAGACACATTTTGTAACATCTGAAACAAACATTCCTGCCTCTGCCCTTGAGAATGACCCTAAATATTTTAACCTGTTTAGCATTCAGTGACTGTAAAATACATGGACAGGGCTTTGTTCACTAACGAGTAGGGGCTTAGAGCTGATGTGGGTTGTTGGGAGGTTCCTACCTTCACCATCTTGGCACTGTGACATCAGTCAAACTCAATCAAACAAATTATTTTTATCTCACTTTTTATTACCCCTTTTTAAAAATCTTTTATTCCTACTTATCAATAATCTTTGTACATTCTATTATTATTTAATCACCAGAATTGTATCCTTAACTTAAAATTTTTTATATCTTATTATTACTATCTTTTTGCCATCTTTTCATCTTTTAGTTCTTAGCTCCAGTGCTTCCTTATGGGAGCCCTCGACAGTGGGAGCTGTATCTGGTCGGCCTGGGCCGGGGGAACTGGGGGGGCTCTGCACCATTTGTGTAGTTTTCCATGGTCTGTCAAGGGGGACTCCGTGGGGGCACAGAGACCCCCACAGAGTCCCCACAGAGACCCACAGAGTCTCTGTGAGGAAGAGGTGGTGAGGAAGCCACCTCTTCCTCACCTCTTCCGGGTGAGGAAGAGGTGGCTCTTCCTCACCTGGACAAAAAAAGTGAAAAATCACGCACATCCTGAAAAAATTAAGGGCAGGTGTTGGATCAAAAATTGCAGATAAATAGTGGATAGATCCGCACACTGACTTTAGCTCCGAAGAAAGGTTTATTTGGCATCTAAAAAAAAGTCACGTTTCGGGCACTGCCCTTCTTCCTCACCTGGATCCTCAGCATCACGACTCTGTGTGTATGCTCATGTGTGTGTGTGCGCGTCTGTGTGAGTCTGTATATATGGGGGTTGTAATCCTATTTTATTAAGGTGATGAACTTTGTGTTACATTAGTTTTATGAAAAATATTTTATACATAAAATTTGATTTGATTTAATTGAACATTTCCAGGTCACAACATGAGATTCTTGGAGACAATATAAGACATAACTTGAAGTTTTACCACCCGAGGTTGTTTATCTGTATAAAGCTCCTGATAAGCTTTTGACCGAAAGAGTAAACCGTCTCCTTCATCTCAGCTGTTAAGAAGCTCTTAACCCCTCCTTCTGCACCAGCTGAGCCGCTCAGAATACAAGTGCATAGTGGAGAAAAACAACTAATGCTGCTGTTCACAACATGTTGTAAGTTAAGATCAGTGCTTCACATGATCCACCATCAAACAGCTTCTGTTTTCTCTTCATGTCAAATAAAGATGCTCTGATAGTCAGTGTGCCCTGGGGTTTATAACATCTTTATATACTCTGCTGAGCTGCATTGTAGAAGCACTGATAATCTGGTTTATATGCCAGCATAGTTCAAATTATTTTAGAAGATATTTTACACAAAAATCAAATCAAATCAAACAGTTCACTTTTAAAGCAATTAGTGGGCTTACACCCCACCTCATCTAATTGCATCAGCTCACAGCTGTATATTGAACCTGTCCAGATACAGTACATAAACAGCCTGACTCCTGAGAGGAGATTTGTTCTGCGTCACATTGTCTGACATGATATTTATCTCTATGTTGTGATAATTGTATGTTACACATCAGGAAACACAGCAGTTGTCCTGTTTTTATAACAAATAAGCAATCGACCAAACTATTTGCAGCAGGACCGTTTTTGTGATAAATCATCCTTAAGGCCAGCCAGCAACAACCTATTGTCACACATTGCTGTTTATTGTCAGCAGTTTAGCAGACATTTGCAAAAACAAACAAAACAAAATCACATACTGTATCTCCTTGGAGCTTCACAGTCCTGTCAGAGCGTATGGATTTCCCAATGCATCATTTCAGACTGCATCTGTTGAAACTGATGATAAAGGTGGGAAAGCTTCTCATATCTGCATAAATGGGTCCATTACGGCCTTTTCACATGGCGTGCTCGGGCCCGTGCCGTGCCCGGGATCGTTTCTCCTGGGTTGTGTTCACATGCCAGTGCTTGAACCAGGCTCGGGCACGCTTGGTAATGTCGGTGCCAGAACACTAGGTGGAAGTGTTGAGGAAATTTGGCTGATAGCAAACAACCGAGG
>JAVQJG010127713.1:0-14046 GCA_036024015.1 Craterocephalus amniculus | reverse complement strand
TGTCTTTTGTTAAGTAATGAGAACAGCTTCCCGACGTTACTTCGTAGCATATCTGCTAAAGCTAAAGCTAAGCTGCGCTAATTGGTTGACGCTCCGCGTCAAGCAGCGAAAGTTCAGATTTTCCAACTCGAGCAGCGGCTGCTCTCGCTGCTCTCGACGCGCTGCTCAACTGCTCACCGCGCCTTGACGCGCATCTGCATAGACTTTACATGTAAACCTGACGCTCCCGACGCTCTCGCTGCTTTTGGTCTGAACGCACCATCAGGAGATGTGTCGGGATGAGGATGAGATAATCCATACGTCTCGCCCTTCAACCTGCAGTCACATCATTCCACCTGTGGGCCGCCGCCCAGCTGGAGCACATCCTGGCTGGTGAAGAGCACCCCAAGAAAATGCTGGTCTATCACAGGACTAACACAGAGAGACGCACCACTGTTCACAGACAGTTTCTTTTACCTTTATTTAACCAGGAAAGTCCCATTGAGATTAAAAATATATTTTTAAGGGAGTCCTGGCCAAGTTACAGTTACAATCAACAATAAAAATGAGGTATAAATGATGTAAAACAGTTACAGGTGAAGGAGGAAGTCTCAAGTGCTCTCATTCGGGATTTTAAGTCTTACAACAAAACGAGTTCTTTCAATTTCCAGTCCTTTTGCAACATGTTGCATGTAGAAGGGCAGAGGAGACAAAAAACTTTTTTCCCAGTTAGTAAATGAAACATAAAGCAACAAATGGTCATTAGAACGCAAACCATGAGAATCAGCACTTTTCACTCCGATTTAGTTACAAATATACGAGGGTAACAAACCAAGCACGGTCTTATAAATAAAGTTGCAGCAGTGAGCTCATCTTCACTGTCCTACACAGCCAAACCAGAGGCCATCCCACTCGATAACACAGTTCAGTGATGTGTCAATGCTTTACAGTTAGAAATGAACCTCCGAGAAGCCTGATACACAAGTCAGTCTTTCTCAGACACTGAGGTGAGCCATTCCTGTACAACAGGTCTCCATAGTATAAATTGATAAAAAAGTTCACGTGACAAGACGCTTTTTTTTTTTTTTTTATGGTCAAAATTTAATCCTGAATAAAAGACCCAGCCTCAGTTTGAGTTTCTTCACAAGCTTCTCAGAATGGGGTTTGAACGTCAGAGTGTTGTCAAGCACAAAGCAAAGGTACTCGCACAAATGAACCACCTCAGTTTCATTTCCCTGCAGCGTGGACGCTGTGGGGATCATTTGCAGACCCTTCCTAGAACTTGATAACAACATTAGTTTAGTTTTGTCAGCATTAAGAAGTAGTATATACATTATAAAGAAGGATGAAAAAGCTTTTAAGGGTTATTCTGCTCACAGTTTGAATTCACTTTGGACCAGAAAGCGTCACAAAGACTCCCGGCGACTTCTCTAAACATAAAGCACCTGCTTCTGCTTCAAACTCTCCGATACAAGCTTTCATGATGCAACAGATGTGTGTCATGAGACTCTGACGAAGCATTTCCTGCTGACGCGATGCACTTCGCCCGATTTGTGTCCAAGAGTTCACGCTGGAGAATTTATTTGTGTTATATTTACCAGCAGAGATACAATAAGCATTAATGTGTTCTGTCAGCGCTTTAGCAGGGAGGCTTTCATTGAGATGAATGTCCCGCTGCTCGGATGATAATACAGAAAGTTGGAGGTGGGGGGGTGGGTGGGTGTTGACTCAGCGTTTGGCAAGAAGAAGGGAATGACTTCCAGGTAACTTTAGAGGTCGATTAACTCTGCTGAGCACGCCGGACTAAAATGGATACGATTTGATTTACATTAAGACTTCATCAAAAGCTTTACATAAAAGAAACTAAAGTAAAAGAAAGAAAATAGATGAGAATATCCCACCCCCACCCACACCCCCCCCACCCATAGTTTCAGGACCGACTGTGCTGCAGAACTGCACAAAGTGTGATTTATCTGGTACAGACACTCCTCTGGCACTTAAAGTCCACAAAAAGGTTTAAGAGCCCAGAGCAGAAAGTGAAGAGAGGAGGAAATGAGCCACTAGCAAATGTCTTTTTTTATCATTTTTACAGCCCAGACTCAGGGGCTGTAATTCTTCCAGACAGACTATTTCATTTGGTCTCACAGGGGACGAGGCCAGGGGAATCAACAAAGTGGCTGGGGATGGGGAATGAGCCGTATCCTGCACTAAAATCTTTATTTTGATGCATTTCGTGCATCAAAGCGACGTCGTTTTTACAGTTCAATTCATTCTGAGAAATGTCTTTAACAACAAAGGAGTCGGAGACGCTGTGGAGTCTCGCCTTTCCGAAGCAGAAATGAATCTATTCTGTCTTCTAAAGCCATGATCACACATTGTTACACTGCCAGCGAGCGATAGCCCCGCTACACCTCAGCTAAAGTCATCCTGACACATTTCATATCAGCTACACTTTGACTGCAGCACGATGACTGCAACATGAGTCCGGTCAGTCGCAACACTTTGTTTCCTTCTGTTTTTCTGCCTCTGGATGCCCACATTCTGTTTCACTGGAAACAGCTCAAGTCTGGAGTTTTATAGGCCCTTAAAGAAGGATTTATTCCCAATTACTGTATGAGGACAGAACCTTAAAGGTCTTAAAAGTTTATCAAGACAAACACAACCTCGTTAGAGCCAACACTTTACATCTAAAAGATGGACACGATTAATTCATGTCTCATTTCAGGTGTTTCTCATGTTTATCTTTAAATGTTTCACTTCATACAGACACGAGTTGAAAACTGAGATACTCATTTAACAACAGTGACAGCCTTGTGCATGCTATATTGGCAGAGGTGCACATAACTACCCTGCAGCTTTAGATGGATTCGTTCTCCAACACACCTGAATCACATAAATGTCTCGTTAGCAGCCTGCAGAGCTGAATGGCTGCACATGAGCTAATTCAGCAGTTTGATGCCATTGGAGCCCAGTGGACTCATAGATCTGAGCTGTGTGACATGGAGCATCATCCTGCTGGAAGCAGCATCAGAAGATGCTCCACTGGGCTCAGAAAGGGATGGACATGGTCAGCAGCAGGACTCAGTCTGTGCTGGTTAAACCACATCATTATACCAGCAGCAGCAGCATCCAACCAGACAAAACCAGCAGAAAAGTATAGACTCTGATGGGACTCAAACTTGGAGTGTTATCCACCCCTCCCTCTACAGAAACTTTCCAAACATGTTATATATACTACAGCATCACAGTTGTGACACTTTAAATGTTAAAAAAAAACATTAACAGCTTACAATTTACAAAGGAAAAAGATGGCAGGTAATGTTTTTAAAGCCTGGAACTGCAGTGATTTTTATAAAAAAACTGCAGGGAAGGTCATCATGGAACAGTGGCTCAGAGGAAATAAGGAAATGTCAGTCTTGCCAGAGCTTTACACAAATATATAAAAATAATATTTCTGGAATGCGGGTCTCTATCTGCTATTTGAAATGTTGTTTTTATTTTACTTCTAACATTTCTGTTGATTCCTGAGACATTTAGTCTGTTTGATTTTCATCAACTTTAACAGAAAACCTGGACTCTGTGGCGTTACTATGAATATTGGCTTGTTTACATTCTGTGTTTGGCATAAGGGAGGGGGGCTTCAACCTACTCCCATTCGGACATGCAGCCATTTTTATTTCTGAATTAGGATTTCGTGTCGTGTTCTTTGTTTTGTTTTATATTTTATTCACTTGTTTGAATAAAAATGCTTCACTTCAGTTTCATGCAATACAAAGCTTGAATATCGAAGTTAATCACAAAAGTCCTTCATTTCATGTCACACCCCAAAGTAGCTAGCTTTCATTCGTTTTCACACATGTGCTTTTAGTGTAAAATATACTTTATTCTCTCTGCACATGTTTAAAGTTTTGGTTGTTATTACCATTTAGATATTTTCGCCAGAATGTATTCATGCTGAAACTCATAGATATCATTAGTTTAAAAAGTAGTGCCATTAGAATTCAAGACCTTTTATGGCCACATTTTCTTTTCCTGGCTGCTTTTCCGCACCAGCTGGGCTTCTCCATATCCTCGTCCAAAACTATGCCAGCCCTCACACATAATCACTAAATGACTTGGAAAAAGCTTTAAATAATTTCAGAGATTAACAAGTTATCAGATTCTGAAGCGTCCCTTCTTAAAAAAACAAAGTTTGTTTGGACAGTTGGCTTGCAATTACTCTTCCAGATTTCTAAACTGAAGTGTTTATTTCCTGCCCTGATTTCAGTGTTCATCCAGGACAGAGGGACAAGAAAGACAGATGGTAAAGGTTTCTGTGTCTGAAGTAATTTTTGGAAATGCCTGGGAGGTCACTGCACAGAAATGTCACTGGATAACTCTGCCATTAAAAGCTCAAAAAGCTGCGGCTGATGGCCCTGAGCCTTCATTAAATATTAAGAGTGGCTGAGTGCAGTGTCTGGTAACAGCAAGATTGTCTGAGATCAACTGCTTGAAACCGGTGAGATTGAGGAAGAGCGTGAAAGAGAGGTGAGGTGGGGAGGAAAGTGACGAGATGAAGGATGGAAATGCTGTTTCCTCCTCCTGAACGCTCTATGTCTCCATGCCCTGCACTCCCAAGGAAAAACATTTTTCAGTCTGCAGACGCTCAGCTGCTTATGGGAGAGATGTCTGCACAGGGAAAAGATAAAGGAGAGCTTCGGAGAGACGCAGCCAAGCGAAACGTTGCCCGGAATGTCAGCCACTCCTTATAGGACACTTCTACAGTACATTAGGTAGCAGAAACTGTGTCATGACCAACATGGCTGCCTATCTCTGTTGTGGTGATTGAGGGTTTAAAGAAGCAAACAATTCTGCCAGGCAACAAGTGAGCTGAAGGGATAAGAAACAAAGGCTGCACCAAAACTTTAATAAATATTGCCACCTTCACCACCACCGTCCTCTGAGAACGGGGGAAACAAAGTGTCCAAAGCAGACATTAGTGACTATCTGAGCAAATCCCAAGGCCCTTTTTTCTCTCTTCTTTCTCTCCTGGCAGCAGCCATATGCAGCCAGCCCAGCACAACAGCACTCACAAAGAAAAGAATGCAACAGGTAAAACGCTATAAAGCTCTAAGGTAAGCTCCCTCCTCTCTGTCTCATCAAATCAGCAGAGGAGGGAAATTCCTGAACAGCTAGGTTTTTTAAAAATGTTTTTTTATAAGAAGGCTATCAGTTTGTTCTTATAAACACTCAGCTGACAGACAACAGCCTCCTCCCTCACTGCTGGTCGACACAGAGGTCAGACTGAAGTCAGAACGGGTTCATATGATGTCTAAAAAACACTTCAGTTAAAAGCATCATGTTTGGATTCCTGAACAACCAGTGATGCTTTCATTTCTGCATTTTGTCACGTATTCTCCTGTTATGACTAAACATGAGAAAGATATGTGATTAAAAGATGCAAAAACACTCGAATAGTCGAGCAGTCAAACTAGCAGGGCTAACATGTGACTGCAACATAAGCTCTAGCTAGGCTAGAAGGGCTTGCTTGTGACTGGAAAAATCCCAGTACAATAAAAAAATTAAAAATGACATTGAAAGAAAACTTGATAAAACCAAGTGAGACCTACAAGAAAATTTTGCAAATGTAAAATATCAGACCCGATTATTGTCTCAGAGATATATCAACAGTGTATTCCATATTTCCATATTTCATGGAAGGAGCTGGATGTTGATTGTTGGATCCAAAACAACCCATATAAAAATCACAACCACAGACATAAGCAGTCAGACGCTGGAGAGGAAGAAGAGGTCACATTTGCACATACTGAAAACTCCTTTCTATCATTATAACTATTATATGTACTGTTTAAATTTTGTTTATGATTTTTTTTATCTCACATTTTGATTATATATTTTTATTTGCATCTTAATTACAACAAAAACCACTCAGAGAGTACAGACTTCCACCAGGTGGGTGACTCACCTGAAACAAACCCTAAAAGGCCAAACAGCCCATCCTGCACCCCCAGTATGTCTAAAGAAACCTAATCTGTCTTATCTAATCTAGTTGTTTCTTTACCCATTTGGAGAAATCCTGAAAACCTAACTTAACTTAACTTAACAGTCCTGCTGCTTTATACAACTATACGTCACATCTCCATTGGCTTGGCTGGAAAAAGAGGCTGCATAAATTTTACATAAATACATTTATATGCATTATATTCACCAAAATGGCAGATTTACATGTGTCGATATCCGTTTAACAAACACTCATCAAAAATGCAGAAGCCATGGTGAAACTGTTCTTTGCTTCCAAAGGCGATAAGAGGGTCAGTATTATTCACGAGTTCCATTCAGGCGTTAACACAATAGCAAGAAGGAACTGCATCATCAGCAGTCATCTTTTGTAGCTTATCAGTCCCTGAAGGTAAAGGGAAAGTCACTGTCATTCTACATAGACAGAGATTATTCACAAGAGGAAACAATCAAGACCGATACTAATCTACTCCCAGATAGTTCAGCTAGTTCAGAACCTGCAAAAATACCCCAAGATGTACATCTCAGACTCCCCAGGCCTCAATGCACATGTTAGATATTAAAGTTAATGACAGTCCAGTTAGAAAAAGACTGAACCAGTATGGCTTGTTGGGAAGGGTTGCAGGAGAAGGAAAGAAGGTGACAGCACGGCCGAGGTTTGCCGAGCTGGGTCTGAACAAACCACCAGACTCCTGGAACAATGTTTGATCGTCCTTTAAAACTTACTCCACACCCAGATGTCTGTGTAGGTAGCTGAGAAATTCTCTTATTCCTGGTCTTAAACCAGATCAATAGAGCCTATTAACATTATTTTAACAAAAGCTCCACATCACAGCTTTTATCGCACTTCCAACTGTATCACATGGGCATCAGCAAAAAGACAGTCATCAAGGAATTATGAAAGACATTTCTATCTCTCTTCTTAGATCCTAAAAGGGAAATACTGCAACCTTTTCAACAGACTTTTCTGTATTATCAAAGCTTTTTTCAAAAAGTTTCTACTGATCACCTTCTTCCAAAACAACCTTGCATGTCCTCAATGTGATTGTAACGAAGGTCTGGTCAAGAATAACTGCAAAGAGAAACAAGGTGAGATGTGGACCAGGTCCTCTTCAAAAGCAAACATCTGGTCGTATAAAAACAAGTGTTTGGTGTGGACCCAGTCAGCTGATAAGATCCAGCAGGTGGAGGGGCAGCGCTGCCGTGGCTACATCCCTGCGAGCTGGTGCTGGTGCTGGCACCGGATGAAGAACCGCCTCGATTATTAAGCACATCAAGCTGCACAAACACGGCAGCATGCCATCGCTGCCAGTAAAACACACTTTTTTTTTCTTTTCAAAGGCCGCTTTGAGGATCCAGCCAGAAATACATTTCGCTCCCCGTGCTTGTTGTGCACCTTTAATGCGGAGCAGAAATTCTCGATAATGGTTCAATCAAGTCAGCAAATGAGGCGGCGGTTAACCAGAGGTGCAGTATGCAAAACAAAACCCGAATAAACGACACAGCGATCAAAAGGGAGAGGCGAGGCAAACGCTTTATGAATGTTAACTGTGCATGAAACAGGCTTGTGTGTAAAAGCAGGAGATGTGTTCTCCATCTGAAATGCACACTGGCCTTTTTGAACATTTCTGCTCTATCTTCTGGGTGCAGCAGGCGCTCCAGTAAGCTCGGCTTGACCTTGAAGCAGGAAGCTGCAGCGAGCTTGAAGAGCAGCTAATCACTGCATGTGAAGCTCTCACTGTGTGTGGGTGTGTGTGAGAAGACACATTGCTATTAAGAGTTCTATAATGCTCTTAGCTTCATGGGAACACTCCCCTGACACCACGTTATCATTCACAAGCAAACACTCCAGTCCACCGATCGGAACAGGCTCATCTGTTGCTTTTTAACGGTGAATGAGAAGGTGAATGACTGAGTAAGAACAACAGAAAAGACAGCCATCACAAAACCAGATCTGCTCTGAGTCTTTGAAGGAAAACAGGCGGGAAGGGTGTGATCACATTGGTGTGAAGGTTTTAGGGGAAATGCGTTGTTTGATAAGGCAGCCATGCCGGACACAAAAGATGAGACACTGTAAAGAGACTGAGGCGGATCGATGGCTGTTCTGACAGGAGGATTCAGGCTCAGCGCTGGAGGAAAGCGGGATGATGCTTGCATCTGGGGCTAAGAAAAGATGGCACAAGTTGCCCCGAGAGAAGCATTTCTGCTTCCGTAACTGGTCTTTAATGTGGCTTTTATTTCATATTTATTGCTTTAGTGTGGATATTTAATCTATTCTATGGAACCTGGTTCTCTTCAGGAACATTTTAGCCGCACACGAGACTGGGGGGGATCGCAATGGCTTCCTTTTGTCCAGATAATGGCTAACATCGATTATCCAGATGTTTGGTGTTGTCAGGAAGAGAAATAACATGAGAGGCATTTGTGCTGCTATTTTCGGGGAGTAGGAAAAAAGAAAAAAATGAAGAACACATCAAAACATACGCTACTGAATAGAATCTTCTGGGGAAGCTTCCCTACCAAGTGGTGGACATGACAAGGTCACATGCAAATGGTCCATAAGCATGTTAGCGTTGCTATGATAGCCTCGTTGTATCATAATATACACTTTATCAGGTCCAGGTGATCATAGATATCTGACCAGCCAATCAAATGGCAGCATCTCAGTGCATACAGTCGTGTAGACATGTGAAGACTTGCTACGTTCAAACTGAGCAGGATGAGAAGAAAAGAACTGACGGGACTTTGGGTGCTTCAGGAACGTCTGCTTCTGGGATTATATCGGCTCACATGAGTACGACTTTCATCCAATTCTTCTCTTTCACTTCTAAATATTGTAAAAACTTCAGCTTCCTCACAAAGTAAAACCCACCCCTCCGACTTGGCTCAATGTATGCATTGTAATATGTTAACCGCATCCTTAAGCAAACAGAATTAATAAGGGCAGATTAGCACTGCTTGAGTTCAGGATGTTTCAACTCACAAAGTGCCAAGTCTTCCTAACCCCGGGAGTGCAGCATGAGTCGCCCTAATCTTGCCCCCACCAGCGGCGTCTCCGTCCAGCTGCATGCAGCTGTGCCTGCCACCATCGAATTAAGACAGAGCATGTAAGGGGCTGATTTCAGAGCCCTTTCAGGTCGACTAATGCCAACTCTGATGATAAAATAATCCCTTCCGCCTGCAGACTTTCCAGTGCTTACAGTAACGACACAAGCAAGGACTTATCCCAGCATGAGTAGAAGCTAATTAACACTCTCATGGCAGAGCACTCCTACACATCACTGACTTCTGCTAACTATTATTTTCATTATCACACAGGCAGGGATCTGTCAGCATCAACAAACCTAATCCTGTAAAACTAAATGTTATCCACAAGTCAAAGATATTGCGACTACTGACGCGTCCTTGGGCAGAAAATGTTTTGCTTCTCACTTCCTAGGAAGAAATTCTGATGAACATTAATCCTCCGTATACAATGACTTTTTATTTTCATCTTACAATCACAAGTTTGACAACAATACAACCAATGCCGACATGATGTTATGAGTTTTCCTTGCATGTGATTGGCCACATGGTGTGCCCATCAAAGTAATGTTCTGGAAGTTAAATGAAAAAAAATTTGAACCTGGATCCGGCAGGTTGGCGGGTGTTGATCTAAAGCTGTGATCACAATGATCAGAGCAGGGCTTGTCAAGTCAGTACAAGGGCTGGACTCCTGCGGGTTTTCCACGTTTTCCTGCTCCAACACAGCTGAGTGAGCCTCATAGGCTGTTGGATACGTTTAATTTGAGTTGTGCGTGTTGGAGCAGGGATACATTGAAAATGAGCAGGACTTCTTCCATCTTCTTTTTTCTGTTTCCTCTTCAATCTTTTTATGTCCATTCGAGTCGAGCAATACTGTGAAATTCAATAATAAACAGTTATTCAAAATGAGATATTAAAAAAATGTTTGAAAAAAATTAAAAATGTGAAAAATACAAACAGCAAAATATTATAAACATTTGTGTAAATAAGCTTATGGCTGGTGTTTGTGTGAGTTCATTCTCTACACTCCTGCAATTAAATATAAAAATAAAATACAGAAAAGCATTCATAGGATCCATGATGTCTTTTTAACGGTCCACTGATCATAATTGTTTTTTAACGTCTTTATCATCCAAATTTAGAGACTTGCTGCCAAGCAATTTGACAAAGACTAGTGAACCCCATAGAGGCTGTGAGAAAACAGCAAGGAAGTATTTCACAGTGTAAAAATAAAAACAGTTAATGAGAGCTTTAATTTGGCTTTGCTGTACATCAATACTCCAGCAGAGAAAAGGATTTCCAAGAAGACAGACTGGTCAGAAAATAGGCTTATCTACAACACAAACCACAGGTTAGGTTTCTATGGGAGTATGTACCTGTGTAATAAGTTCAAAAAAAGAACTGAGCCACAAACCTTGCGTCACAGTCCTGAATTACACTGCTATGTAACTGCACCTCAGCAACTTTGATCCGTTTTATCCACTGCATTTATTTTCTATACAAAAAGGTGAAACCTGTTATCATCTGTTAGAATAAAATCTCTCTTTTTTGTTGCTTCACCATCTTTCCTCCCCTCAGACCGCCAGACAACTTCAGCTCCTGCTTTTCAAGAACAGTCAGGACGCTTGTCAACAAGCCTTTAAAAAGGATTGAACTCAATTAAGGCTGATTTCTGAATTAGCTGCGAACAGTGGGAACAAATGATGGTAAAACATGTTGCTTTTTGTACAAAATGTAGCTAGTCAGTATGTTTCATGTGAAAACATATGAAAAACCGTGGGACTGGAAAGCTTTTATGGCCTCAGTCATCACGAGTTTGATGCTCAGTCCGGAGCACTGCACAGCAAAGTGCTGGCCTCTGAATCACTTTCAAGCTTCTTGAACTCAGATCTTCCCCAGGAAGTCCCACTAGTTCAGTGACTGCAAACACAATCATGCAAATGCAGCTGGACCACAGCAGGGAAGGACAGGAAGCTCACCCCGAGCCACACAACAGGAGCCGCCGAGTGCAGAGCACAGCCAGCTGCATCGTCCCATAGCCATCGATATGAAAACACACAGGGACGGTCGGCCGCTTCCACTGAGACTTCAAAGTGAAGCATGACAGGATTCGGAATGACAGCAGTGGGAGGACAAGGCTCTTCTCATCCCAGCCTCAGATCAGGCTCCAGTGAGCATGCTCAGTGTGTTTCTGCAGAATTAACCGCGGGCATCAGCATGTAAGAGTTTTTTTTTTCCCTGAGTATTTTTGGAGTTCCCTGGATGAGTCTGAGCTGCGTCAACAGATGTGCTGAAAATAAGTCATGACTCAAGAAATCTTTGTAATCAGCCTGGTGTGGCTGCTTTACATGAGCTGACACTGCCTGCCTGTTTCTGATGTTGCCTTAGAATAAAAGGCCTTCATCCGCAGTCATCTTTCAACCAAACGGAGGCTGTGGCAACCTTGTGTCACTGTAACTAAATCTGAAAGATGACACTGCCTCCAAAGTGTCAGCGTACGGGGAAAAAGAGATATAACAACCCAGCGTGGACCAGCTAATGTCTTCACTTGTCATAGTTTTGTCTGGATAAGACCTTCAAACAGCAACCATTTAGTCTCCCTTTAGGAGAGAGGATTAACCTTATCACCAGGAGAACAGCTTGTTTTTGCTTTTATGGCTGTTTTGTGGCCACTTTTGCTCATGCTTGTGTCATATATGAGCAAACCATGAAGATAAAGGCTTCTGCTATATCTGATATCCAGTTTTTTCAACATTTTTCTCTCCCTTAATGAACAAAATAATTACACTCAACATGGGGAATAACGAACTCTTAGTTTGCACAAAACTAACTGGAATGCACAATGAAATAACATGAATATTTATATCTTCCCGTTAAGATTTTTCTGTGCTGCTTCTCACAGTAAATATAAAATAGTTGTGAAATCTTCATCTTATCAAGTAGCAAGGTTAAATGACACTTATAGTTGCAGCTTGCATGTCTTTTATGGATTCTATTACACAATAAAACATACTTGGCACTGTGTGGACATAAGAGACACTGTATAAGTGTACGGCATTACAATATTCTTTTCCTGGACTGTGATGACACTTTCTCATTGAAACACAAGCGACACATGTGCCAGGACATAATGAGGGAGGGGCTCTGGTCTAGCTTTTAGGAAACAATGGATCGATGAATTTTGTTTTTGTTGTTGCTTTAAATTTGTTGTGAAGGGATCAATCAATTCATCTTGTGATGTAAAAGCTAAAAAGCTTTTGTCTCAGACAGAACCACTCCAGATGTTTACATGGCTGAAATAGCACAGAGGAAGAAATGCCAGGCCTTACATTTGCAAAGGAAACTCTGAGGGAACAGATGGAGTGAATGGACTTTCAAGGAAAGAATCTGCTAATTGGTCTGCAGAAGAGTAGCCTGGCTATCATGACTATAATGCGAGCATATATGGAGCTTGCGAATTTTAGTCGCGGTAGCCAGGCTAGCAGAAGAGGCTGAAATGACATGGATTCAACAAAGACAACAACTCCACAAAGAAAGCCATTAAAGCAAATACAACAAAACATATTTCCATTTTCCCGTCTGCCCGGATCGTTGATGCATCAGTAACACACTCAATTTACCAATATAATCATCTCATTTCCATTTGAAAACTGTACTGCATGTTAAATAAACATTTTCTCCAAAGTACATCACTTTGTGATTTTTCATTAAAAATTGATTTCTGTCACTTTTTAAAAACTGAATCTTTTCGTTTCATGTCAGGTCTGGGTAAATGCAGAGCTGCTCACTGGGAAATAACGGCACATAATCAAGCAGGTTTAACAGCTTTATTATAGCTCATTCGCAACAAAAACTCAGTATTTCTGGGTTTTTGTTTTTCTGCTTTGCTACAAACCCAAAAACAAACGGATGTGTGTCACGTTGTCGCATCTGATCCACTGAAACCAGTAACATGCTGGTGAAACAGGCAGAAATGAAAGAGCCGACAGTGAGATGCACTTTACAGCTAGCTGCTGATTTAAGAGCTTAATCCTGAAATGAGACGTGTGCTGCTCTCACACTGCTGACGCTAATCTCAACAAGAAAAGCAGAACACCACCAAGAGCCCGTGTGATGTTTCCATCAAACGTCCTCTGATTTCCACCTACATACAGTAAGGATCCGCTTCAGGTGAGTTTTCAGTCACAATGACACACTTTCTGCTTCTGGGCCGTTCGTCCTTCATCTGTTCTGAATCTGTGCCGGTTGTATCAAACCAACAGTAATGACATGTTTGCAGGATCCATGCATGTTCCAGCTGACAGAAAAGTGCTCCGACTCACATAAAACCCACTGATTAGCAGCGACTCAGATTCTGTTGCACTGCAGTGAACGAGTTTAACATATCTGAACATTTTCCATCCTGAAGGAAAAGATTCCACCAAATGCACAGATCTAGCCGGCAGGAGCGGTTGTAGGAACCTGCAGGGATCTCATGTCAACGCTTTGGTTTGACTGATTGATTTATCTCATTTATTAAGAAAGCCTAAAAACAGGTAAATAGAGAAAGATGCAGATTTTAACGTGAACTCCCACGCACCTTCCTCTAACCTCCAAATCCTAAATATCTTCTTCCATTCTTACCTTCCTAATATATTTTCTCCTACTTTCCCAAACAGCTCATTTGGATTTTGTAGAAACAAACAGATACCGGAGCATAAATGGAGAACCTAAAGATGAAGTGCTGAAATCTAAGGAGAGGACAAAAAATGTGCACATGCAGGACAGAAAAACAGGATCATGTTCACCAGTAGGGGGAGCTGAACCTGCTTAGAGCTGCTGCTTCTCAGGTCTGTGTGTGTGTTTGTGTTTGTAAGACAGAGAATAAATATTCATCCATTCCTGCAGGTTAAGACTTGGTTTAAGGTTGAGGGTCAAACCTTTAAGTTTAAGCCTGAGGTCAGATATTTCCACCTGTGATGGTTCAGAACAAGCGCATGCATGTTTGTTGGAGAAGCGCGCGCGTGTGTGTGTGTGTGTGTGTGT
>JAVQJG010127698.1:0-18221 GCA_036024015.1 Craterocephalus amniculus | reverse complement strand
GATGTTGTTTTGGCAGCTGTACATGCTGTATATGCGGTTAAGTTGTAGTAAATACAATGATTGCAGGCTTTTGTAGTGTCACTTGTTTGTCTCTCTGTGGTTCATCATTTTTAAAAACTTGTCCTGCCCGCATCGTAGCAAGCGGAAAAGATGGTGTCTGGTTGCTTTATTGTAGCTATTAGACATATTTTACTTTAACAAGACGAACTTTATAAACATAAGCCCCCCTTGATATTCTGGATTTATTTCTTTTATTTGCTTCATCTTTTATCTGATATCAGTGCACTTGTGTGCCGGAGTTGGGCCTCAAAGAGCCGTCCTGAAACATCCAGCTTCCACTTGTCGTGTACAAGTGCATACAGTAAAATAATAGTCGTGTCTATTGTTATACTGTATGTTCGGAAGCGATATGCACGCAATATATATATTCTTTTTTTTCACTATCTAACAAACATAAGCCATAGAAATGGAACAGATCATTATTCATATTCATATTACGCTGTTTCACAACTCCAAACTGACAATATTTCTTTCTTTCTTTCCTCGTCGTGACTGGACTTAGTGCAATGGCTCATTAAGAAGACCTGAAAGACTGGGTCGGAGTCTTCTTACACCCCCTTCTTTGTTAAGATCTTCTTGACGTTAAGAACGAATCTGGGAAACGCGTTTTTCTCAAGAAGACTTTGAAAGAATGTTCTTAAGAAGATCTTAGCGCGAAGATCTTCTTAACTGAATCTGGGAAACCCGGCCAAAGTTGAGCTAATAGCCAGACTAAAAATAAATGTCTTTAGTTTTCTTTTAGACATGACCAAAGTCTCAGCAGCTCTTAGATCTTAAGGTTGGCTGTTCCAGAGGTAAGGTCCATAGCAATAAATAATTACATAAAAAAAAATAAAATGAAATACTGAAATAAAAGTCTTAAACAAGTAAAAGTTTGATAATGCACATGGTTGCACATGGATAACAAAAGGTTGCCTATTACTATGGTGCGCCTCTGAGACAAAAAGTGGTTTCAAAGTAAAGGTTGTAATGTTTCAAAATAAAATTTGATCTGACCAAAAAAAAATCTGACCTTTTGATCTGACCTCCCTCTGTTTACAATAAAGCCATCGGCCTTGGGAAATACAGGATCCGCAAAAATGCTGTTTTACAAGTAAAAACTATGTAAAATGCAGGTGGATATTTATGTAGTGCGAGCAGGGTACAGGTGAAAATATAAATTGTATTCATTTTTTTTCCTTCCTCATTCTTATGGATATAAGGGTTTTTAATAATCAGGCACCTGGGTTATCTTTACTTTGAAGCCCTGCAGGCCATGCCACACAGCTGGAGATAAGAAGATTTTTCCACTGCAGGTTGTGTGGTCCAGGAACACAGAGTAAATCTGAAACCAGGGTGGTAAATAATTTTTCTTTCATGCACACCCATGTCCGAACCAAATAAAGCTGCAAATGGCAAAATAATGGACTTTAGACAGGTAGCAATGGTTCAGATTGTGTGAAAAATTTTATACTGCCCATGGATTAAACAGAGGTGAATACATGTGAGTTTGAGACACAGCTAAATAAGGCTGTTGGATGAGTAACAAGGTTATTATGCCTGTGGGTCGGGAGATGGAGGGGATGTCCACATATCTGACGGTTTCTGGTTTAATCTGTACCAATGCCCTTTGCAAGATGTTTCAAATGTCCTTTTTATTGTAGATATTGCTTTTCACTTTGTAAGGATCAGTGTAAAGGTGGCTTTTTCTGTGAAAAGGTTTGGGAAGTCAACTAGAGAAGAATTAATTAAACAGTTCATTTGCTATTTAACTTATTGTGTAAACAGGTGACAACCGATGAATAATAGAGAGCAGACTACAAGTTTTGCAGGTTAGCAAAGGTTTGCCGTGCTCTGCTCTGCCTCTGACTAACTGACATATTCTTGATATTCTTACCCTAAACACAAGCAGTCCAAATCGCCACATGTGACAACCCTGGAAAATTACAGGAGCACCATTCATGTGTTTACTGTACATAATAAATGTAGTTAATGTTAATGCCAGACATTTACTGCAAAGCTTCTGTTTCTAGTGCTATACTGACATTAAGTTTTATCTCCCATAGGTTGTGTATAGGTGTAGCAGGCTGTCTGGTATCTGTTCATGATGTCCCCTTTCTCCAGGGTAAAAATTTGTGCTCTATAGGGGTGAGGGGAGACAATTCAGCTCATCTTATGAGGTTCAAGCAGAGGTTTGACCCCTTTTCATTAGCACTGAATAGCTTTTATTCTGAAATGATTATTTTGAATGACAAAACAATTTGCATATTTATATTTTGGCTGGTAAAATGTCATTGAATTCTTTATTTCAGTTATTTGGATGAAAGTCTTTAACAAAAAATTTCTAATCATGTCAGCCAGAGTCAGAACTGTGATTGAAACTAGACTGCTGCTGTAAGCTGAAATGTCAAGGTTGGATCAAAGCCCTCAGATACAAAAGTAGATAAACAACCCCTTTACAACAAAACAACTTTCAAAATGTATTTATTTATTTACATTTTTAGATTGAAGAGATGCAACACTGACACCTACAGACAAACTGATACACATTTGCATTTTTATTGAATTACTAAAAGACAAAAATGTTTCTGACATCTTCATGTTGTGTGTTGAGTTATACAATAACTATACGATACGATACACACACAATTTCCTGCTCTTGTTTGGGGCACAAGCTATCTCCTAATATCTGTAATTTCATGTACTCTAAAGGATTTCTTGATTTAGTGTCGAAATCACTGTCAATAGAATACCTTTTAGTCAGGACTTTGAATCTTGGCTCCAACTTTAGGATAAATCACAAAAGCTTCAGGTTTAAAGACTAAATATGGAAGCAAATTCTTTGTCGATAAAGGGTCCAATACTTTGTAATTCATGTTGCTTATCTCTTGTTTAAGATAAAGCATTGTTTTCCCATGTTCAATGCTTCTTTGGCTGGCAGCAACTACAGCCAAATATCTATATCCTTCCCTGTCTGGAAGAGGGGAATATGTGGCCAAGGTGCTTCCACACAAGAGCTGTCAATGCTGGGGATACATGCATCCATCCATCTTCTGCCACTTATCTGGGATTGGGTCGCAGGGGGCAGCAGCCTGAGCAGGGAATCCCAGACATCTTTCTCCCCAACCATATTTGCCAGCCCATCCGGGGGGATCCTGAGGCACTCCCAGGCCAGCTGAGAGGTGTGTCCTGGACCTACCCTGATGTCTTCTCCCAGAGGGACATGCCCAAAATACCTCACCAGGGAGGCATCCTGGTGCCCGAGCCACCTCATTTGGCTCCTCCTAATGTAGAGGAGCAGAGGCTTTACTCTGAACCCCTCCTCCGATAACCGCGATTCTCACCCTATGTCTAAGGGCCTTTTCACATTTTGTCCATGTGAAAGCAAACAGGCCGGGCACGGGTGGCCCAGGTCAGGAGGTAGTCAAGGACCCGGACCAACCATGCTTGGGCACAGAATAATGCTTTGTGAACGCCAACCAGGCTGTGCCGGATGTGACATGTGGGCAACTGTACAAGCGGCACTGATCAAATCAACACTCGACCCTACCGACAAGTTTAGCATTAGCAACACCATTACCTTCAAAGTAAACAAACGTGGCGAACGCGAAGCAATTACTGTGGAGTGATTTAAAAAGGCTAAAATGTAAAATATGACTGCCTAGCTTGCACAAGAAAAGGTTGTTAGCTATCAACTACGTTTCCTCAACACTGCCTCATAGTGTCCTGGCACTGACATTACCAAGCATGTCCGAGCATGGTTCAAGCACTGGCATGTGAACACAACTCAGGAATGATCAATCCTGGGCCAGGCACGGGCCCGAGCACGCCATGTGAAAAGGCCCTAAGGGAGAGCCCGGATTTTGGTTGCCTGTATTCACAATTTTGTTCTTTCGGTTACTACCCCAAGCTCTTTGACCTGGGGATATGGTCAGTTGGATTTCTGGCTCACCCATCATAGACATACTGTTTTAATGCATCATTTCTACTTTTCCAAGTTCCCCCATTTGCTTTTATTTTAGCACATTTCACCATTAAAGGATGCAGGGTATATTGGCAACCGTGAGAGGTGCCAGAACATCAGGTCATTCTATCACTGCAATTAAAGTACTAACATACAGTTTCTTACATAAATTGGCAGTGGATATCCTCACGCATTCATACATATGAATGCACAGTACAGATTTTAACATATTTATTGCATGTTTTGACACATGCACTATAGTTGATATTTAATGAACTCAGGAAGTTGTGTTGTTGGATGCACAGTGTGTCACCTTGGCATCTATCTGCAGTTCTCATTCTGAACTTTGAAATCCTGCCCTTCTTTTTTCCTTTCATTGGATAGGAGTGTGGTGCCTTAATGGACTTGATAATGGGGGTTCTGTCTTGTGACAGCCATTAATGCCTGAGTTTAATGTGCACTCTCAAGGTAGTATGTTGACATTTTCAGCTTGGCACAACCAAAGGTTTGGCTCGTCACGCATGCTGCACCTATGTTCCTAGTCTTTCAAGGATAATGAGCTCATTTGTTTTTCAATAGGACAGTGCTAACATTAAGAACAGAGCAGAATTTTCTTTCTTTATTTATTTATGGAAAACGTCAGTTCCTCTTCAAAAAGTAAGACACATTACCTTTACATGAAGGGTAACTGTTCTGAATAATATTCTACCTTTGACTCAATTTGTTCTCAGTTGTTGGAGCCTTGGCTCTTGACGCTCATTATTTTTATAGTGCCGGGTAAATCATGCTAAATTAAATAGCAGCTGCTTTTACAAAATTGAAGCAAAGTCGCACACTATTCGTGTAGGAGTTTACAGAATTTACATATCGAACACCTGTGTTTCATTTGTGACAAAATCATATAATTTATACATTTTCCATTTAGCTGTTCACCTGGAAAGCTAAAAATACAATAAAAAACATGACAAACTTATTTATACTGAAGGGAAATAATAATGAAAGCATTTCCTGACATCATTTTGGGTTTCTGGGTCATTCATTTATTACATTTAGTCAAATTATATTGAATGTTTTTAAAACCCCCACAGGTAGGTGGTTATTTACTTTACAAGGGGCTACAAGGACCCTATGACCGTCTATTGCTTGTACTAAAAGCAACACTATGCAGGTGTTAGGTATTTGATCTAATTTGTCTGTTTCTCAGCAGAAAGGATCAGCAACATATGCTCAATTTACCTTAACACTCAGGAAGGCTTTTCCTCAAGAAGAGTAATGCCTCAATAAATAATAGTTATGGATATCAGAGTGCAACTCTACAAAGCAAGTGAATACATAACTGCCAAGAGGCTTTCATTTGAACACATGTCCAGCTTTGTTCAAGCTGTGGGAACAGGTGGCTGTGATCTTGTGTGCCAACATGTGCTTTGGAGGAGCTGGTAGCTAACATGCTGCAGAGGCTACAGTTATTTGCATTGGACCACAACACTGAAGTGGTGGAGGACAGGGCTCATTCTTCTTAATTTGATGGTTGTAGATTCTTGTTGCAGTACAGGCAGTCAAAACATTAACAACATCCTAAAGTTATTCTTCATATGCCTAAAAGGCTCACTGGTTTCTGTCCTTCACTGATACATTGTTACTTTCTTTCTCATTATGCATAATGAGAAAACTTTACTCCAAAACCTTCCTATATTTATTAGAAAGAGAAAAAAATAAAAAAGATAAAACATAAAACATTGAACATGTTACACCATTTTATTTGGTGCAGTCTTTATTGATAGGAAATCTAACAGCAATTTTTCTTGGACTCCACTCCGGCTTATAGAGCGAGATGGCAATGCACCTGAAGATGACTGAAAACAACAGATTCATAAAACTGTGTAGATCATTACTGAAGCTGTGTACAAGTAAAAAGCAATGATGTGAATGTTTCTTTGACAGGTTTATTAAGCTGGATGTATATATGGATATTCTTAAATATACTTCAGTTATGGTGAGAATATACGTGTTAACAAGTCAGACTTTTTTAAATTTTCATTTTAAGCCAAGATTGGATGTAAATGTAATAATCCTTCAATTAATTCACTTATAAAATGTACGTTTTTGCCACAGCTAAATAGCCATGGCAATAAAAGCAACAGTAAAGAAGCAGTGCAGTTTTATAGAGTGTAAAACTGGCACTTTCATCAGTGAAGTAGAGAAAATAGCATTAGTTTTATTTGGGAGGTCTCATTTCTGGACTCATAAATAAAGCAAAAGATGTTAAATGACAAAATATAGCAGAAGTTATCAGCTCTAAAGCCAAAACAAAGGATCCTACAGAGGGTTAAAAATAAATAGATTAAATAACAAACCCCAGAAACTGCAAATTAGCTCATACAGAGACAGCATCAGGGCTACGGCAGAGGGATCCGCAACTCCTACTTTATCCACTGGGGAAAATACCACCATCACAGTATGTATTGGTTGAAATGATCAGGCTGGATGCATAGCTAAAGCATGGTCTTTCCGAGCTCTTCTTCCAGAAAATCAGAATGATCTCTGATGACACCTTATTTCATTTAAATCTTGTCAAGTTTTCATCTGTTTCTGCTTTGCTGTATGAAGCTTAACTTGATCCAAGAATACTTCTCAAAAACTGTCTTCAATACCCAATAAAGATACTAGATATTGAAGAGATTGATGCTTTCATAACCTTTTAGCAGCTCTGTCACTTCTTACTTTTTTGATTCACAATATCTAGTGGTGCCGTTGTAGTGAAGCGATGGCTAGCACAGATATTCAGTCAACTCAAAGTGAAATCATGTTTGCTGTATTATGTCTTGGGAAAGCAATAAGCCATTTCATCATTTAAGATTTTTTCCTTGGCACCCTTAGCTACCACCTGACACTGCCATTACACAAACCACGTGATAGATTTAAACCTTGCATTTCCATTTGGCTTCGTGTAAAAGCCGGGTATACTTTAATACATTTTAATTTTAATTCAACCTATTTTAAGCCCCAACAGAGCTGCTGAATAGTTTACTACTGTTTTTGAACTGGCGCTTTGAAAGAAAAATCAGTCTGAGCAAGTTGCAAGATGTTTTGTGAGATCATCCTTTAATTATGTTGCAAAATACTCATCAGCTAAAGCACAGAGTGTCTCTCTGAATAAACTTGGAGTCATTCATTATTTATCCTGCATGTTTGAACTATGATTAGAATCCTGATGGGCTGAGAAAAACAAAGGTAGGTTGTGACAAGAAACATTCAGGGTGATGAAGTAGGAGCAGACACGGTGGGGGATGATGAAGAACAATAACAGGGGTGAGATGTATTGACAGAGGGCAAGAAAAGGACACCAAGAAACAACAGAGAGATATCATAGCTTCTTGACATATTAGAGAGTGTGAGAGGTTTTTTAAGTCCATATATTCCACCTATGTCCTGGTAGTCAATGAGTCACTATCGTCTCAAGAATACTAGGAAGCCACACTCGATATGTTCATCCAAATCAGTCATTACAAAGCCTGAACGCATGTTTACCATATCAAAACCAGGTTCATCCTTCATCTTACTGCCGCCAGTGGAACACCTTGTTCCAAAAGGCATGACAGCATGTTAAATGGAAAATGGATAATCAGCCATAAACAAGTAAAAAAAAGGGGGGGGGGGTATGAATATTAGAAGCACATGCATCAGTGCATCAGCAAACTTTGTTATGCACGTTAGACTGACCATATTAGCCCTGGAAGGAACAGTGGTAATGCTGAGCATACAAGGGAACACATGACGAACTCAAATGTACTCTGAAAAAGGAAGACGACAGAGAGATAATTTGGAAAAGAATGGTGTTGAACCATTTAAGTAGCTTAATGATAATGCAGTTTCAGAGTAGTCTTATTGTTCTAACAGACATGAAGATAAATGTAAGTAAAGTTATAATCCTTCATGTTACAAGCTGAGACAACTCACATGTTTGCTCTGTTAAGTACATCAAAAGCTTAAGTCTTAGGGGAGCATCGTTCAACAGTTGAAAGTAAAGCCACAAGACATGGTGGGTAGTTGTCACATTTTAGAAACTCATTGTTTTTTTCATCATAGCCTGGTGGCATTACATCCAGTGTCAGGATAGGAATCTGTGACTCAGCGCCAAGCAAAGTGTGCAATGGGTGTGTCCTCTGCGTAACAGTTCTGCTCTTTTTTTAGTTCAGATTTTCCATTCAACCATGTTCCCTATACATGGAAGAAACAGACTGGATCTGGTAAAGCTCTCCTCCTGAGCTGCAGATATGTGCAATGCATAGCTTTTTTTTCACATTGCTCCTATAGCAGCTGCTGAAAAATATCATTGAGCATGAATTTCAGAGCGTAGCAGCTCAGATGTCAGAAATGAGAAGAACCAGCTTTTAACAGTGTGAAACTTGCAGACACAAATAAAGAGTAATGAAAACACTGATTTTGTTGGGTTCTACTGCCGTGAACACACAGGACCTACTTTCATTGTATCCACTCCCTGAATATTAACTGTGTCTACTGTAATAAACCCATTGCTGCTCTTCTTTCTGTCAGTTGTCTGGAGGGAATAATTTACTGCAGCGAAATACTCCATCACAGTTCAGATGGCATGGGCGGCCTTAACATCAATAGTATTGACAGGGATGTGTACCCTTACTCTTATCATAGGCTGACAGCAGGAGAACAGGTTCTGGGAAGGAGCCGTGGATGTTTATCTTCTCAAAAGAGAGAGCAAGATGATCTTAAGTGAGTGAAGGAAGGGTGGCGATTTAAAAATTATTCATTGCTGAAGGGAGTGCAGTCTTTGGTCCAGCTGCCCTATTATACAGGTCTCACACATTTCTCCCCTTTTCTGATGAGAAATTGTCATGTTGGAAGCTGCTTCAAGCAAAGCCCAGTGAACCTTGTACAGTACATGAAGGAGCCATGAGCTATTTGTTTGTGTTTCATGTAATGTAAAATGTGTTCAACTGTGTGTTGGCTGTATGGAAACAATATCAATAGAGAGTCTGTTAACAGTTGGTAGCATAACTGTGTTACTGTATGGCTAATAAGTAAAATTTCTACATAATATCTGTGAATGAAAAATAAAGACAAATCAAAGTCTGTATTTGAAAGGGGGGTGGTGTTGGAGTAACATTTGTGTTATGCTTGATAAAAAATAAACCGTGCTTTAATTACTAAGCAGGTAGTTGTGCTGTTGCTTTTTGTGTTTTGGAAGTTGGGTTTCATTAACTTTAGGCACAGAAACTACGTGGTTAGGTTTATACAAAGGTTTGCCACACCAATTTGGCACATGTGTCAGTAGTGATTGAAATCTCCAACAGTCTGTGAAAACCACAACATTAGAGCCTGTCTTCTCTTAGCTGAGCATATTGATCTTTTAATGCTTTTATCAATATTCTGTTTTCACCCTTAGTGTTCAACTATTACCTTTGTGTGCAGTTGTTTTTATTCACATTCTAACAGCAACATAAACAAAGGATAACAGGGGGCGATTTGAATTTAGTGATGTGTTGCTCTCAATGACCAACTCATTACTGTGGCTGGGTGATTGTTGTCTTTTGGAGGTGTGGGAAATTATGTCTTTACTTATGAACACTACATATCTGAAAGAGTGCTACTTGAGATGCACAGACATTTTTGTTTGGCCATGGTTGGTGGCCTCAGCGTGTTGGTGCACAGTGTTTTTGGTTTATTTTACCAGTGTTTTACCAATAGATGCTCTTTCCACAGAGATGAACGCCTGGATATCAGGCTTATTTCCCGTGAATTAAGAGAGCAACCTTTGCTTACATAGTGCAACACAGGTGGAGGGGGTAGCATGCCGGCTTGCTCGTGCTTCTCCGTAAACACGGACACCCCGCTCCGCTTCTTGGAACATTCCTCCCCGATGAGTGTTCACTCAGTTGAGGAACTGTAGCTGCTAGTGGGTATAAACAGAGCCTTTTCTGTATCTTCTTTTTTTTTTTTTTTGCTTTCCGGAAACCTGCTTGTGAGGACTGATACCTAACTGCAACTGGCAGGGTTCCAACTTTTCAGACCGGATTAGGATCCAAAACCTTCAGGCAAAACGAAGGGGGATGGAAGCACTGTTCTATTGAGCTGGGGACTTTTATAAGTTGCAAACTTTATTTTATTTCCCTTGTGAGTTTGTTCATCCTGGCTGGCGTTTATGTCCTTGGTGACCTCTTCTTTGGTGGGGATGACTCCTGCAACAGGAGGGAGGTTGATCACCTGGAAAAGCAGAAACAGCTTGGAACTCAGACTTAAGAACTCAGCACCCCAAACCCCTTTTCCCATCACCCCTCCAGTCACAACTGTGGAGTCGTGCTGCTTCCTGGGAACCGTCATCTCCCAGAACCTGACGTGGGTGGCTAACATCAACAGCAGAGGATGTACTTCCCGCAGCAGCTGAAGATTACCTCTCCATTGCACTACACACTTTCTTTATAGAAAAATAGAGCTTTTTGTTTACCTAAATGTGTAGTTTTATAAGCTTTTCACCTTGTAAATACTTGTTATGTTCTGTTTGAGCTGTATTTTCGGTTTTCACCACTTCTCCAAGACAAATTTCTTGTATGTACAAATGTACTTGGCAAAGAACTCCCATTCTGATCATACACTGTTCTTTGAACAAATCTTTATTATTACAATCTCAACTTTAAATCTAATCTGTTTTGTCTTACTAACCAAATTACAACCTAAAATGCATACTTATGATGTCAGTCTAGAAAAATAATGTAAATATCCTGGTTAAAAACAAGACGTAAACCACAGTATCTTTGGTTAAAGTTTTGTTTTTCCACACCCTTTACTCTTACAATGTGGACTAAAGGGAGGACTTAGTTTTCTATCACCCAAGCATGCACTGACTGATTTAATCATAAATGAGAAATTATTTTCTATGCACTTACAGGACTCCAGCATCTTCCAGCAAATAAACTTTTTTTAATGTAATTATCATTAAAAATATATATCATTGTAGCTCTTGTTCTGAAATAAGAAATAATTCTTGCAAAGCCTTTTCAAACATCTTTCTGATTAATACAAAGCTGGCATTCACCTTTAGTCACATATCTGTCTCAGTTATATCTGAGCTGAACTGTTCTTACAGTACATCAGGGGAGAAGGAAGTGGACTGCATTTCAGGATTTAACTCTGTGTTGACTCCTTCAAATCCCTGGATTGTCCTCAGAGTCCAAGTTAATGAGACCATCTTATTTAGACTATGAAAGCACTGAGACAAACCAGAATTTATGCAATATTCAGTGCTGCAGTTGTTTTGTTTGTTTCATCCCTTTATGTTACACTGGTAAATGAGGGCAAGACATTGACATTCAGTCTTCATGGGAAAACATTGTGTGGCAAGATGCTCTAAGACTTTTTTCAGCCTGGCATCTTGATTACTTTCTCTCTTGGTTGGCTATCTGGGTGTAACTGAATTCATTTGATTAAGCGAGGACTTGTGCTTAAAAAAAGGCAGTTTGCTTTGTTTATGACTCTTGATCCATACACCAGCTGTCCGTTTTCACACTTACACACTCCCTATGATCTCTGTGCCTCTTCCTCAGTAAGTCACAGCTTTTGTTGAAAGTTGAGAAAAGATGCATCTCTTTGTGACAATAACTCAGAATTTTGAAGATATGCTGCGTTAATGACTAACTAATGACTTTAACTATACACTTTCTGTATGCACTTACTGTTGATCTGCCATCAACCATCAAACCCATTGAAGCAGCATTAATTTTCTTCTAGATTAGTAAAAAATGTCCCTTTCAAAGAAAGCAGCTATGATCTCTTTTATGGGTTCTTATAAAAAGCCATCTGTCCTTAAATATCAAATCCAGCCATTAATCAATATATTTTAAAATATAATTGCAGGAGGTTACAGCATGACTTTAGGATACTTTGTATGCATTTCTTGCATAGGCAGCATTTCTTCAAAGTTGGATGTATAAAATTGCAGCTTGATGCTGACATTAGATGTCAGATAGTGAGCAGGGAATGACTGATGGCCTCTGTCCACTTCAGGGGAACATTTAAGACTCATTATTCCACTATTATCATCCTTGCCAATGACTGTGGAGAACTCCTCCCTCCTGTCAGTAGGCTGTCTGAGATATAATGGGCCTGGGGTGTCCATTATGAAGCCAAAACGACTGCAGAAGCACTTAAGCTACAGTTTGTAAAAAAGTAGTTGAAAGATGCTCATCTATAAGGGTTTTTTAGGTGCAAATGAAGGGTAAGTATTCAATTTCTAGACTAAGGTTTCTTGCATTGCCATGATATAGCATGATGAAACTACTAACTATGAAACTGCTGTAATTTTGGAAACTATAGTAAACAATATTCCGCATATTGTTCTCACAAATAATGCTTTGTGTTCTCAAATATTTAGTCCTGTCATTCTGAACCAAAAAACATGTATGAAATGATGTAAGTAGCCCTGAAAACTAGGGAATTTTGCAGTTTACACTGGTGCTTTTAAATTCTTAGATTATTTGTATGCTCGTCGCAATACAATGAGAAGAGGATGAGTGGGGTGAGATTCAAGCTGTTTTCAATGCCAATGCAGCCTCTGAAAGCCTTGTGCCTGAAAAACAGCATCACATAAAGAACTGAGAAACCAAGAATGTCATTTCAGGTATGTTGCACACGTTCCTCAGTTCCATCCTCACAATGAGTTTCAGACACTGGGTTCTCAGAGAAGGTCTGGCTCAGAGCCATTGATTACCCACCAATGATCCCAGAGTTTAACATGTAATCAGTATGTTTCAATAAAATACCAAAGTTAGTATGAATTTTCTCATCGTTTCTGTTTCAAGTTTTGCATGGCAGTTTATTTTCTTTTGTTTTTTTATTCAGAACAGTTCAATATGTTAGAGATAAACAGTTTCATGTCTTTTCTATCAAGTCATTACAGCATTTAGGAATGTATTAAATTGGGCTTTTACAGTGTGTGGTGCTATCATGCTAATATGGGATAGAATTCAATATATTCCAAAAAATACAGTTTTAAACACAGAAAAGCTAAAAGTCCTCACATTTACAAATACTACACCAAGAAATCCTTTTATAGTACAGTGAATTGGTCATCAACGCTTCATTCAGATCAGATAAATTGACTTTTAAAGAGAGCCTAGACTGCACCACATCCAGCAGCATGAGTATATAGTGTGTAGAATTGCATCTAGGAGATTTTGTTAGAGAGCCAGCAACTACCGATGAACAAACTTTGTACAATATCAGCACAGAGGGGCAGTGCACATTTTATTGTAGCCAGGTGCCACAACTACATACACAATAATAGATCCTAAGCAGTCTCCAGAGCTGAATTTCTGTCAATCACATGACTTCCTGAGTATAGTATTCTCTCTCTATGCTGCACCAAAGAATATTAGCCAAGTGACCCCCCTCCCCTCCACGTTGGCATACAAATGTCTGTTTTTGTTTCTCCCACACATAAAGAAACTGTAAGACTCTCTTCACCTTGGAGAATAGTGTTGCCTCTCTGGCACTTCCTTCAGCATTCCTGCAAAAAGCTCCAAATAGCCTTTCAATTTCTTTCTAAGCTTTTCCTATTCCATCTTGGTCTGCTCTTTTTTTGTCTTTGTTTTACTTCCACTGCAGCAACATCGTTGTCTTCCTTGGATGTCCACTTACCAGTTCTTCCTCAGTATGTTATTTAGTTTCCCTCTTCTCTCTGGCCTCATGATTTACAGTGCCTTAATGTAGTCTTGTGCTTGCAGTCAGCAGATGAAATCGTTATTCGTCACATTAATAGTCCTTCCCCTCTGCCATACATCCTCACACAGTCTCTCACACGTACACAGCCCTTATTGCTCCATTCAGAGCACCCTTCCTCCCAGAGTAACATGCCCTTTCTCCCTCCTCACTTCTTCTTAGACCCCCCTAATCTCAATGTTTTCTTATAGAATGATAGATTTACTATCATTCAAACTCACATATACATTTTACTGGTCCATATCTTGTAATTCTTTGTATAAATGGTTTGTGCTATCTAATGTTGCGTTCTTGTGGCAGTATTGTTGCTTTTGCAAAATTTAGCAGTCTCTTAAGAAGTCTTTAGGCTATAATATGAAATATATTGAGAATGCTTTTTATTGATAATTTATACAATATGCGGTTTGTGCATAAATTATAAGAAACTATGCTATGTGAGAAATTATTTGAATTTTAAAAGCAGTGTTTGCTATTGCCTATCCTGTGTCTAATGGAAAATGGGACAATCCCTGTAGTAGATGATTATGCAGCTCATAGCAGAGCTAGAGCATTAAATTGAATGCAAATAGACTATTCTTCATATAAACAGTTTTTCAGTTGATTCCTATCACTTTTGCTCTGTGGTAATTGTTTTTGTGTTTTCCATTTCATACAGTTCTAGAAAATTTGCAAACAAAACTGCATATATATATTCAGAGTCATGGAAAAGGTTGGATGAAAACAACCCATTCTCATTGCAAATGCAGAATATTGTGCCAACTGGTCAGGGGCCCTTTACATTACCTTTCAAGGCACAAGCTGCCCTTTTAGTGTTAATCTTTGACACCACTACACTGCTTTACAACTGAATGTTGACCGTTATCTTTGTGAAGCTGAAGTGACCCATCATTTGAGAACAAAATAATGGTATTCTGTGGTTCTGGGGTGTCAACAGTTGCCACAAGATAGGATAGGAGGGTGATGTTCACCTGACTCTCTAGCAGGATGCCCTTGTTAAAGTCAAACCTTGACACTGCTTATTTATCTACTCCTTTTATCTCTTTGTTTTGGCTTGCACCTTTTTTTGCTTCCCTGTGCTCTACAACTTGTTATCTCTACAAACTTGGGAAACCCTGAGATGCAAAAGCAGTGCTTCAGAGGTACCATCTCCATTCCAAACCAAGCAACAGCATATTACAAGTGATCTGGCCCATGGGATGAATTGAGCAACTGTGAAGGCAAGAAGACATTTGCTGTATTTTTCTAATAGAAATGTCTGCAATTCCCAATTTTTCCACTGGATATTATTTTTTTCACATTCAAATTTACAAACTTTTTATGTATTTCATCTGAAACAATTTCCCGATCTTGACATGTTATTCTCATTATCTCAAATACTACATTTTTACAGTTTTGGATACCTGTGATTAAATGTTTTGACATTGTTGGTCCATTACAATCTTTTAGTTGTAATAAACATAAAATGATAAATGACTTGTGCATTAAAAAAGAAAAAAAAGGAAAAGATGATTTCTGAAGAAAATTCAAGTTTTTCATAATTTGTTTTGTAAATGAGTAGCACATTAGATATAAAATTCATATTGCACTTGTGCTACTTTGTAGTAAAACAAAGGAGAAATTTGAATTTATTTATAGGTAATTATATTTTTACTGACCCATCCCTCTTGAGATCAGATTATGCCGTATGCGGGCATTGATTTACACACCTGATATGGGTTCAGACGCAAAAGTCAAGTGATTGAATACCTGAGAAAAAAAAAGTGTCGGTTTTAGTTGTGAAAGTCAACTTTTAAGGATATTTTTCAATAACCAGTAAGCCTGAACACTGCAGTCCCACGTCTAGCAGCAATTATTAAATATTTAACATGATTTAGGGAGAAGAACATTTCATGCAAATTGTGGATTAGTGTTGAAGATGGCATTTTCATCTTTGAAATATATTTTGCATTTCACATCCCGCCCGGCATGTTGACATGACTGAAGAGGATTTAAAATAGAGTTTGCTTAAAACATAAATATAAATAGAAATGTAGCAATCGTAAGAACCGACCAGACATTACAAGCGTGTCTGATGTCTTAATCCCTGCCTGTTTACAGATTTTTATCATTACCATACAAGGGGAGTGAAGAATGTGAATGTCATGAGGGATTGTTTAGTTGGGGCTAATGTAAGGGTTAGGGGTTAGTCCTGTAATGCTCCATATCCGGCTCAAATATTCAGTGTTTTTAATTAACAATTTGTTTTCTCACCTTCAGTCTGGTCTGTTTTGCTTAGACTTGCTGTTTTATAGTTCTTTGATTTATGTACTCTTAAGTGCCTGTTACGTTTTGGCAAAAAATGTGCCTTTTATCAGCTGCCTAGCCTTTGTATGTGTACAAGGGATTAGAGGATACCCCCCACTGAATCTCTCATCTTACTACAAGTCATACAAGTCATTATAATACGATTTCATTTTCAATCCTCCATCCATTCTGTGATCTGCTCCCCACCTGCAGAGGCTTAGATGTAACCCCAAGTAGGACACAGAGAGTAAACTTGAAGCTTAATGTTCATTTTGACACTGTATGTTCTTACGTTTAAACGTTTTTTTAAAAGAAATATATATTGTCAAATAAAATTATACAGGCTATAACCATTTTACTTAATCCTCCCAATCTTCCTTTTCTCTACAAGTGACGCGTTTTTAATTTCTTACCTTCCAACCACTCTTTATTCATACCTGCTTTTTTCCTCTTCTCTCTGCAGCATGTGAGTTGATGAACCAGGGTATCCTCGCTCTGGTTACATCTACAGGCTGTGCGGCCGCAAGTGCCCTGCAGTCCCTAACAGATGCAATGCACATTCCCCACCTCTTCATCCAAAGAAATGGGGATGGCACACCCCGCACTGCCTGCCAGCTCAACCCCAGCCCAGACGGAGAGAGCTACACGTTGGCTGCCCGCCCACCTGTTCGTATCAATGATGTTCTCCTCACCCTCGTCTCAGAGCTACACTGGCAGAAGTTCATCATCTTTTATGAAAGCGACTATGGTGAGTTGAGACAGTTGACCAGTTCATCACCAAATGTATCTCATCAAAATGACCTTTGTGTGTAAAAGGACTTAAATTTAAATGTAAATGTCTCAGAACCATCTTCGGTGTATGAGGGAGATCAGGATGCAGTAGGAAAGTTGTAGTAATACTTGGAATCATATGAGGAATACACAGAGCAGGAACTGAGATGAAAGAAATCTTCTCTCCGACACACACACTTCATTGCGCACCGTTAAAAAATAAATCAAAAGTTCAGTGAAAATTGGAGGAAAAACAAGATCTCATAGCTGCATTCACCATTAGCAGCTTCTTTATGAAGAGACAAGTCTGAGTTTAATTGGCTCATTTGTGTCACCGTCCCTCTGTGAGGGTGTTTTCCAACAGTACTCAAGATGTTCCCCACTTCCATTTCTTGATTTCCATCATGACATTCCTGTGGACGACACCTTTTATGACCTATTTGTAGATAGAGGCACTGTGGATCGAAGAATTACTGGTAAAGCAAAGAGATAAAGAGAGCAAATATTGCTGCATTCCATCCCTCAGAAAAGTCTTGGCCACTGTGGGGAATCTTTTTACTACCCTCTTCTTAAGTGTCACATAGAGGAAAGAATAAATCTTTTATTTTTCAAGCCCGGAAACATTTTTGCTACATTACCCTGTCTAGTCAAGAAATGCCTTTGCCTTTTTAAACTACAGTTTGAACACCACAGTGCTCCATGTGAATTTATGTAATATGAGTTTTTATAGTTAGACATCTGTCATTGGAAATGTCTCTGATGTTACCACCCTTTGTAAAAGGTGTACCTCAGCATTGGCTTGGATCAATGAAAATCCAACCATAGAAGAGAACCTGTCTGTGGAGCGTTGTGACAGCTTTCTTACCATCTACCTGCTTTCACTTTTCTGACGGGCTGTCTTACTAGATAGTTGGCTTTCTGTCTGTCTGTTAGACAAGCTAGGTCACCATGTGTCCTACCATCTGTTGTGCTATACAGTAGATATTTCCTTTGTCTTGTTCTCAGCCTGTTTCTAGCTGTCTTGCTAAACATCTTACTTTCATGTTTTTTTTCTCACTTATGATGAGCTGTCTCTGAGACCAGCTATGTGTGCATTTTTGCGCCTACATTAGACTGTTAGAGTAATTAACTGTCTATCCCAATAGTTAGCTGTCTTTATTTCTACTTTGCCATTTATTGATTGATGGATCCGTGTACGTTTTACCTGATTTTTAGCTATTTTTACCTTGTTGTAGACATCCTCTCTCTGATTTAATTCCAGTTAGGACTTAAAGGAATACTCCGCCCTCCGAATGATATGCCTTCATTTTGTACTCACCGTCATGCTGATTAACACTCTGGAACACTTTCTTGATGTTCATCATGTAGCCGGAGATATCGGGAGCTTTTCGTTTTGAGAAAATGCCCAGAAAGTGAT
>JAVQJG010127685.1:0-22267 GCA_036024015.1 Craterocephalus amniculus | reverse complement strand
TAAGATGAATTCTTCTTCCTACTCCAATTCTTTCTTTTTTTTTCACTCTCTGTCCTTTGCATGGAATGTATTACAATTGTTGTATTTCAATTACTGTAATTACGAAATGTTTTGAATTTGATGCACTAACATGGAAAAGAAAAAAAGAGAGAATAAATAAAATAACAAATAACAAAAAATATATAGATATTCACTATCTTGTTTTCCCTGCACGTCTCACTCATGTTCTTACTTACTACCTACTTGTTAATTATAAATAGACTTTAAAACAGCCAGTCATAAAATTGACTGCCAACAATAATTTGTTTACTTTGAACATCGCATTATGACCAAACACATTGCTCACAGATGGCCTGTTCCACTTACGACTGAACCTTTTCCGTGTGTTTATAAGAACCTGCTCTACTGCCAAAGTGCTTAATTACACCTTTGTCACCAAATCGCCTGCCTGGATTTGACGGTGGCCTGTAAACAGGAAGGTGTTTTTATGTTCCCGATCAGGCCAAAGAGACATGGAGAAATTTCCTGTGGAGAAAATGCAAACATTTGTGACGTCGTCAGGCTCGGGCTGTAGCCCCCCCTGCGGCTCCCTCTGGGATGCGTCTGCATCAGGATGGTCAGAGGTCGCATATTTCCTCCCAGCAGTGGCCCATATGTTGGAAAACAGCGCAGAGCAGCTTTGATCAGCAAAACTAAACACGAGGAGGTCAAATGTCAGACTCTCAGCTTGTTCCCCCATGCTTGTTTCTTGGCTGCTTGGTTGTCCCTCACACGTAGCAAAACAACGTTATGCTCATTCATCGGTGGGCTTTCTGCACTGCCGACGGTTTTCCCAGGAGTCGTTCTGTTGATTATTTTTGTCCCCATCGTCTGTATTTTATTTTGCTAATCTGAGTGTTACATTGCTGTTACTTCTTCTCCACAGAATGCATTTGTCCAGCTTTCACTGGCATTTCGTAATGACAACTATACCCTGGAGACGCGACTCAAACAAGCGGAGAGGGAGAGGAACCTGACCGAGGAAGACACGGATAAAGAACTAGAAGAGTTCAAAGGAGCGCTGAAGGTTTGTCTTTTAAAAAAAAAAGGCAGCTGATATGAAACTCGATCCCTGTATGAGATGAATCCCCTCTGGCTCTTTAGTGCTTGTTGTTCTGGTTAATGTTTCCTGGAAGTGGCCCTGCTTTGGGATCCATCTTGTGTGGATAAAATTCCAAACAATGCTGCAAAAAGGTCGTTAATGCACACGTTGTTTTCCTGATATTTGTGTTTTTTGCAGATGACCTCTCCCCAGTGGCAGAACCTGGAGCAACGTGAAGCCTATCAGCGCCTCATAGAGACCGTCGCTGTGCTGCACCGACTGGCTACACGACTCTCCAGTAGAGCCGAGATAGTTGGAGCTGTTCGACAGGTGCAATAACACACACATGTGCAAATGAGGGCCATTTAGAGACTAATGATTCACTTTGCAAATACACATGGCGTCCATATACATCTGCCAAGGTGCAGTTTGTCTTTTGCATTTCTAGTTGTTTGAGGAAAAAATTATGTCTGATGTCACGACTGGTCTCATGCCAAACAAAGCAAGCATGAGGAAAAGACAAGAGAAACTGTTTTTACAAAGGTACAAATTCTAAATGCATAGTTATGGCTATTTTTAATTCCAAATTACTTTTGCCAACAATTTCAAAACAATCTTTCTATGGTTAAACACAAATTATACTATCAGATAAATTAATATTTAGATTTCTTTGATGCGCAGAAATCCATTAATGACTTTTCTTGACATCAAAACACAAATTATCAAGAATATCAAATTTCAAAAACCATCCTTTCAGGTTCTATCTGAGCTTAAGTTAGATCGTTTTTACTGGTAGAATCATTTTATTGGAAGCTGTTTGGCTATTTTGTGATAAACTGTATGCAAAGCGGGATGATTTGGCTCACTGTGTCTTCTTCATGCAGTGTTGAGCCTGACATTTCTTTAAAGACCATGATGTAATCCAATGGCATGCTGCTCACACTGATTAGCAAAAACATTCAAGTGCACAAATACCTGAACACAGATACATTTTTCTATAATTTTGCCATTTTAGTCCAACATAAGTAGATCTGAAATGATGGAATGAAGAGTTGATTAAAAAAAATGTACACTCTTTTTTTTTTTGTTTATTTAGTCTCATCATTTAGCTATGTTGTAATTAAATAATCTCCAAATTCTGCTTTTCCAGGAAGTTAAAAGTTTTTTTTCCAAACGTTTTTCAAATTTGTGGGCCTTTGTTCCTTCGTCAGTGTTTTTAGTAGCTAAGATGTATTCTAGCTTGGATTAGAGCAGGTGACCGTCAATGATATTTAATTCCTTTAGACTCAAGAAGCTCTTGGGTTCTTTTCTGTAAATGTAGGTCATTTTGAATGCAAAACATAATTATGCAACTTTGTACATGTAAGAATGTTTTCATGTTACTTTTAGCTGTCGCATCATACATAAACATTTAATTTAATGAATGACCAGACATGCCAAAGACCTCCCACTGCGTTGGCTGTTTCACTGATTACATGTTGCTTTTCAGATCAAGACTTTTCTCCATGCTCTTCCGTTCACATCTTTCTGATTCAGCTTGCTTTAATTTCTCAAAAGTGCTGCATTCAGAGTCAATATGTGTAGATTTTTCCTTATTACTTTGGTAGAGTGCAACCATCAAATCTATCAAGCATCTCAAACCAGAGTGAGTAGTAAACATAGCAGGGGGCTTTGGCACATTTCTTTGATGGGATAACGCACACATTTTGCTGTGTTGCTCATTCCACAGAAGCATGATCTTTACAAGCTACACCTTATTGAAAAGGGGACCAATCAGGCTTTCCAACTATAAATTATACCACATCAGTTGGAATTAGTAAAGGGATGAACTAATCTTTGAAACACCTATTTCCTCACATTTTGTGCCACGTTTATATCAAACAAGATGTCTTTGGATGCAGGAGTTCCTGTTTCATTACTCGTACAATGTAATGCAGGTCTGATGGACTTTTATTTCAAATAGGAGAAACGCATGAACAAGGCCACTGAGGTCATGATGCAATACGTGGAAAACCTGAAGAGGACTTATGAGAAGGACCACGCAGAGCTGATGGAGTTTAAGAAGCTGGCGAACCAGAACTCAAATCGCTGCTATGGAGCAACTGTAGACACTGGAGGTAAGACTGCTCTGACCTGCAGGCAGACAGAAGATTTAACTTGGCCATCATCATCGTGGGATGTTAGATATTCTAGGTCGTTCTTTTAGCAAAACTGGAAAATCATATTTTTATTAGAGAACTTTCCACAGCAACTGGAGAGTATTAATACTGTCTTACTGAGCAGCTCAATTCCTCTTACTGTGTTCTTCATAAAGATGACGGAGCATCACGGGCATCGAGATCAATGTCCCTCACCCTGGGAAAGGTACACTCTAAAGTTTACTTATGTTATCGTTTTTTCTTTTTCCTTCTTCATTCACTTTTAGCCTGAGTCTTTGCTCAGTGGTGCCGACATGCCTTTTACATATCAGCTTTCTGTCTCGTCTTCTCACCCCGGCCATCTAAAGGCTTTGCCCAGGCGCAGGGTGAGCGTTGCCGTGGTGCCCAAGTTTAACCTCCTCAACATCCCGGGTCAAATCCCCGTCACTGCTGGACCGGGCCCCAACACGGGGCCCACAACGGGCTCTGCTCTTCCTGTGCTGGTAGGTCTTCCTGTCTTGCCAAAATGCTGGGAAATGAGGCACTTGTTGCGATAACCTGAATGTGCCTGAATGAAAGGTCATCAGTGGATTAGAAAAAAATTCATTTATTCTTGTTCGAAAACTGATGTTAAGCTTATCTGACATTGAAAACAGTTTCAAAATGTAAAACTCCCTCTAACATTGCTACAATACACAAGTTTCATGATAGAATGTACCTGAGCTTTTCTAGCTCATGTAAAAAAGTGCAAAGTTCCACATTATTCCCATAAAAAGTAACAAAGATGACTTTCAACCATGAACAAGCTGTTGATGCCCTCTCCTCTTCAGTGTGAGGCAAACGATGTGAAAAGCACCTCCACAGAGGCGACACAGCCAGCTGCAGATAGGTATGTTTGCTTCCAAACACACACGCAAACACACACACACACACAGCTGCATGTAAGTCACATGTCATTGTTTGATTTTTCAAGGCCTTTCCACAGCCCTGGAAACAATGGTCCAATCCTGAACGTATAATCACTCTTATCAAGGCACTTTGTGCTGTGTAGGGAACTTTGGCATGTTTGTCTGACCCGCAGGATGTGTTGTGCGTGAACAGAAAGCCCCAGTGAGCTAAAACTAACCCTAGAAGCATGAAAAAAATAATCAAACCCCACCGCAGAGGAGGGCCGTGCTATCCTGGGCCCTAATCTAAACATTTGTGAAAGAGCCTGACACGGTCCAGATGCAAGGCTCTGGTCATATTGTGGTTATAAAATTAGCCTCAGTCGAGCTCTGGTGTGTTTGAGCAAGACGTTCTGTGAGGAGAACAGTGATGACAAATGTGCCAGCTCCATTTTCTCCTGTTTACGCTCACCGTGGCTGCAGTGGTGTCAGTAATGCACACCAACAGTCAGCTAGTGTTACAGCGGGTCCATTATTTAGACAAGCCTGCTATGTTGTGCTGGAAGCCAACTGTAAACAGTTTTATAACGTCTGTCATGATGGTGTTGGTGTCCAAGCTGACCATTCTTTCCTACGTGAAACTGTCTGAAACAATACAGTGGAAAGAGTGTGTCGGAGCAGGAAAGCGAGGCGGCCAAACCTGCAGTAAACTTAGAGGAGATCAGAGCCGAGATCAAGGCAAAGATCGAGGAGGAGGCATACAATAAAGGGTGAGGCCTTCTCTCCGGTTCATTAATGTGCAAAGATGTGTGAAATGACATTGTTGTTGACTATAAATCACCGCATTTGTGTGAGTTTGTAAATCCATTATAATTACTTCTAGTAAAATGTTGCCAGATCTTCTTCTAAATTACCATTAGAGTAAACACAATCGGACTTCATTAATAACACAGACAGTTACACTTGTCATGGTTTTCCTTAACAGACTAATCGCTCTCATAAAATCACATAAATACACATGAATAAAGGATTAAGGAGCTCCTCTGACCCTTTAGTGGCAAGTGTTTCTAGTTTTTTTTAGACCTACAAAGCCTGATTACACTTCATCATCATTATGGAAACTTTTTAAGGATTTCAACGTTTTAATATAAATGTTCAGAATTTAGTGTGACTCACTGACAGAAATGCAGAGTAACATTCATACACATTCATTTCACTACATTTGAAGCATTTTATATCTAAAAATGGTCTCGTGCTGCAAACCAAAAGACAAACCAAGACAGTAAAGATAGTCTTGGCATGGCTCCTGGTGTAGACACACGGGTTTATTTAAAAGCGACTGGTTAAACAGCACAAATCTGTCCCCAATGATACAAAGCTTGAAGAAGATGCTTACAAGACACGCGCATTCAGCTTCAGTTTGGCAAATGTTCCTTAAATGTACTCAGGTTGAATCAAATCGCTTTTTGGAGTGGTCCAAACCCCAACAACAAATGCCTTGTGGAAGCTGTGGCTTTTTCCGAGATGGAGTTTGATCTAAATTAGGGCTGAGCGAAATGGATAAATTTTCATATCTGGATAATTTTTTCACTATATACGATAAATATCTCAATATCAATTTGGTCAAGTAAACAAAGAGACGGTTCAAATGTGCACATGTGTATTAAAATGTAGACTGAAATTCAAGTAGATGTGTATTAAAATAATAGAAAAATACTTTTCAGTGACCATAACAAAGATACAGTTGTGCAAAAGGCCAAAAAAGAGATATTTTTAGCTCAAAACAAGCTCACTCAATATATACGATATTCCGTTATTCTGTATCTCATGTGACAAAGTCCTGATATATCTGAAAATACTGATGTATTGCCCAGCTCTAATCGAAATGGTCAGATCAGATAATATTTTAGGCATAATGAAGGCAGGCATCCTTGTTTTTTCAAAGCATGAAATGTGAAAGTCAAGATGAAATATGCTAAATTTCAACTGCAGCTACCAAGAGGGCCTGAAGCAGAGTAAAGCTCTGCTGGAGGAGAGTTGTGAAGCGGAGAATAATGCAGAGAAACTGCTGGAGTCAAAAAATAAGGATGAAGAGAGCGGAAAAAGGCATAAAACCATCAGGTAAACAGAAACTGCTCCTTTACAGAAACATATAAACATATATTTGTGTTTATCTTCATATTATTTCCAGAAGTACAGAAAATACAAACTCAGCTTACATGTTAATCCAGTATTACGGTTTGTTACTTGCATTTTTTGATTCATTTTTTACATTCAGACAAATTTCAGTTTTAAGTCAGTAGTTTTCTATGATGTTTAAAAGACGATGCATTTTGACTTTTATTGGGTCTCTCTTAACCTTTGTGTCCTCTCAACAAGATTGACAATCTATATGTTTCACTAATCTGACATGAAAAATCCAAGTTAGACAATCAGTAAAGCCTGCAGGGAAACTGAAACAGCCCCACATAAACAGCCTGCTGCGTACTGAGTGAGGTTTTAATGTTCACAGGAGGATGGAGGAGGTCCTGGCTCTTCTCGTTCAGTTTTGTCCCAAGGTGTCCATCAGTCGACGGCTTCTTTGGCTCACCCTGATGCTGTTTGTGGTGATGTGCGTGGTTATCAGTATTTTCACATTCTTCAGTGACTACTACAGTCGGCGAGAGGACACGTAAGGAGGGAGGGACACAGCGAAGTGTGTAAGAGTGCAGCCACGAAATTCCACAACAGAAACCACAGTTTCTGTCTCTGCATCATCATCATCATCATCATCATCAGCCGGACTCACATGAATGAATGACCCTGAAGCTTGAAGGTCAGAGCTGTTTCAGGGAGGCTCTTTGGATGATTTTGACTTTTTCATGGCTGAGAGCATTAAGTCATAATTTAGTTTAGAATTGAAAGTTGACAGTTTGTAGGTTGCAGCAAGTAGTCAGATCATTTCTCTTTAGGGACCAATTACATTGTGTGATAAAGCATATATTTGATTAATTTAGATGCATATGTAACGATACATTCTGGTTCTGGTACTTTGGATGAAGAACATGGCACTTTTCTTTATTGCCACCATAGAAAATGCATATATTTATCTATGCTCCTAATGTAAACGTTTAATCTCTCAGGTCCAGTAGAAAGCAAAAGGCCTTAAGAGATTTAGAATTTATATTTAAAAATGGTTTTATTTGTTGTTTAAATTTCTACAAAGAATATTTAAAGATGAAAATATAAGCACATTCCATAGTAGCTCCTTAAGTGCAATATTTTGCAGTTGGTGGGTGTTGTTCATGTCATTATGGATTCAGAGCACTGACAGATTGTTTTACTTTTATAATAGCACTTTTTGGATGGCATGAGGCTTTTCTTGTTTGAATGTCTGCGTTTGTGTATTCAATGTTGATTTTATGCTCTACCACCTCACCTTTAAATAAAAAGGTACTTGATTCATTCAGTCATTTCAGTGGTGACCAGATTAGTAGCATGTATTCAGGGCATAGTAGGACATTTTTAAAAAAGCAATTTATTTAAGTCTTATGACAGTTGTGTGAGTTTGGTTGGCTTTTTAAAAATAAAATAGACCGAAAGATAGAACAAAAAACTATAATTGATTTATTAATTTATGTTTACAGAGAAAAAAAAACATTGAAGAAGCCAGCTGTCATGGTACAACAACACAACCTCATTGCAATAATACTAGTTCATCATTTCAGAAATTTAAATTAGACATGAAGCTTAAGATTTTTCCAGACATGCAGGCCAAGGTAATATTCTGTAGTACCAGTATTGTAGTTTTGGTGTCCTGCAGTGTTCTAGCTGAGTCAGCAAGGCGTGACCCCTCTAACTGTTTGACAAACACTTTACTGAAGTTCTGTTAGCAAGGCGAAAGTGTTCAGTGTGTCACTTAAGAAAAGGCTTTGCATCATTCTTCCACTCCTGCTGATTTTAGTATATGTACACCTAAAGTCACTGGTACAAATGATTGATTATCAATGGGTAGACAATCATAGCATTAACTTATACTAAATATTATACTGTTGCAGCCTGAGACTCAAGCATGTTTGGTTAAAAGGCTCATCACATCTCAGCCGGACTGCAAACAGAAAAATGCTCAATCCTTCCAGTATTTTATGAGAATGTTTTCCCAGACATTGCCAAAGAAGGAGAAGTAGAGTTATAAATAAAGTGATTAAAAATGGCTGCATGTAGCTGCTGCATTTCCAGGCTGCTGTCAAGGTCTACTAGAATAGAACCGGGCCATTATTAGTGATTTTATCATATTACGGTTATCTTTGGTCTAAATTACGTCTGGAAAGAGCTTTTTATTTCATAGCTCCCAACATGTTGAAATTAAATCATATTCTCATTAAAGCAGTCGATTACCTAATTAGTCATCCCACCTAAAAAGAAGTGAATCGTTCATTGAAGTTTATGTTGCTTCAGGTTGTCTTTTATTTTCCTCCCTCGCTTCGCTGACACCTCACATCAGTCAGAAACACTGCAGAGTCTTCATGAGCCCACTCTGCGTCATTTCCTGCCATCGGGCCTTGTGGCGACCTGTTTTCATGGAAGCGGGATGTTGATGTGTGCCAAAGGCTCATCAAAGGACACCAGAGATAACAAGTACTTTTATGACTGAGTAATGCCCGGAGGGAGGAAACGATGAGGACAGAGCGCCCAGTCAGAAGTGAGAAACGGTGAATATTGCTTACTTCAGTCCGGTCGTCAAGGTTTTTATTTTCGTATGCCTAGTTCTTATCTAATTTGGCCATTATTATCTGTACTTTCACTCACAAATGTCTCTCTCATGAGCTTTTATTCTAAATCAGCATCACTTATTATCTCCGGAATATTCTGCCTTCCACTGAATTTCTTCAAAGCTTTGCCTTTGTTGGCATTTTAGTTATATCTCTTTGTCTCCTGGGCCTAGTTCCTAGAACATATGATGGCTCTTGAGCTGACCTGTGCACTGTACTTCCTCCTTCCTTTTCCATTACTCTCTGGCAATGACAGAGTTCACACACCCCAGTGAGCAGAATCACCTCTATTTAATCGAGTCATTTGGCTCGCAGACACGTAGACCCCTGCAACGCCGGTCGACTTATCATCATGTATGTTATCCAGCTGTGCATCTCGTCAGTCTTCTTTATTACTTCAGCCTTCTCGGATCAAAACATGAACCATATCAGAGGTAAGTCTTTTTTTTTTTTTTTTTTTTTTGTCTGATTAATTTTTCTGCTTGTGCAGTAAACCTAAATCTGAATTGTTTCATATTGTTGTCAGTTTTCCCAGCAGTGAGACAAAGTATAGCTGGAGTAGTCCAAGTTTGCTCTTTGGATAACCAGAACCAGGCGCAGTATGCCTTCAATGCCTCTGAAGCCCGGATGCTTTGCCAGGCCCTCGGGTTCTACATTGCCTCAAAAGCACAAGTAGAGGAAGCCCTCAGGAGAGGTTTGGAAACATGCAGGTGATGCCAGAGACATGTGTCACAGAGTCACCTCAGTGGGACTAAACTGAAAAAGTAGCTCACTGAGGTTTTGTTTCCTTTAGGTTTGGATGGATCGATGAACATTTCGCAGTTATTCCCCGCATTCATGCACTGGCTAATTGTGGAAAAAATCGGACTGGATTGGTGCCATGGAGAGCACCTGTAACAACGAAGTTTGATGTGTTTTGCTTCAATGAGTCTGGTAAGATCCCTTTAAGCCTTTTTTTTCTCTGGTGCTTTAAACTACAACGTAAGGAGACAACATTTATCCAAAGTTATTTAAAGTTGCTGCACCTCATTTTTCTTGAAAAGCTGCAAAGTTTTGATGTAAATCTAAAGGTGCTGACTCACATTAAAAGTTATGAAACTGACTGCACTTAGATTTGACTCACTTTGGATTCAGATGCATTTTTTGTACTTTATACATAACTTATTAGATATTTCATATTTTCTTAAGTATATCAAAATAACAATAAATAGTTGTAAATAAAAGGCAACAACAAAATCCAAATAATTGACATGAGGTTATCTTCTCGTGGCCTTTGTGTGCACCCGCAGATGCAGCAACACAATTGAAGGATGCAGCAACTGATGGCCCTCTGAGCAGCAGGTCTCACACAAATCCTCTTTCCAAGGCAACAGACTCCATCCCGACAACACATCCGTTAACGTCTACCACCTCCTCTCTTCCCTCTTCCTCCTCGACTCCAAAAACCATGAACAATGAAGTAGAACAAGGCTACATTGTCAGCAGTGCACATAGCTCTACAAAAGGTAACAGGAGTTTTTTTTGTCTTACTCAGTGTGATGCAGCAAATTCAGGACAAGTGCAAATAAATAAGCAGGTTTTTTACCAAACATTCTCTTGGACATGCTTGTTCAATTAGTGTGATTTCTGTCCTGTGTTTTTGTTTCAGCGAAGACAGTGCTCATAAGCTGTACCTGTGGCCTTCTCCTGATTTCAATAGCCACCTTTGCATACCTAAAACTGTGAGTCATTCTCAATGTGAACATGCAAACCATTATGTGGAGATCTAAAAATACATCTGTTTTTCCTTCAATGATGCAATGTAGAGTCTGCTTCAGTTAGTGAGATATAAAGCTAATGGAGACCTATAGGAACATTGTTGATGCATCCAGATATTACACTGCAAATATAAACTGTTAGTACATAACTTTCAGTAAGATCATATATTTACCAGCAGAAGATAAAAAATTACCTTGTCAGCAATATTTTCAGAACAGGTAAGATTTTTTAGCATTAGTGTAACTTGAGTGACCAACCAAAGAACAGAAGTATGTCTTATTACAATGAAAACAATTAAGAATTTGTTTTATTTTAACACTTGCAAGTGTTCATGAAAAGGTTTATCTTTTTAGTACTTTCACTTTCAACCATTAACTTTCTCAGAATCAGAATTAAAATCTCAGTAACAAATTGTAATAGCAACAATTGTATCTTATCAAGATCAATGAGGACCAAACACTTGATGCAAGTTAAGCTATTACAGAAACACAAGAAGGAATAACTTATCAGGAATATAAAAACAAAAAGGCGAGCTTAAGATTCTTCATGAAACTCATAGATGTCAGTTTTTGTTGTGATTTTTTTCAGTTTCTCTGTTTATGTCTGTCAGTTTCATGTGTTTTATTTTGTTTCCCTCTGTAAAAAGGAGAAGATGTTCCTCTCTGAGCACTGACCTGAAGCAGCAGCAGGAGTACATCCAGACAGAGACGTGGAAGTGCGCGACGAATACTGCAGAAACCACGAAGGCCACTCAGGACGATGAAAGGATAGAAATGACAACAACTGAACATATTTCATAAAAAAGCTAATGGACAATTTTTTTTAACTGCTTGATATGTGTGAAAGTAATACAATCGAAACACCAAGAAGTAAATCTATTTTGTGTATAGGTGGTTATTATTTTCAGTTGTTTAGTATCTGTCAATGGTGCCGTTTAGCCACTAGATGGCAATGTTTTCAATGCAAACATTTTGAGGACAGACAACTTTTTATTTTGGCATACTTTGTCTTGGTGCTTCAGATATAAGAGTAACTTAAAAAAAACTTCCAAACAGTTTTTTATCTTTCCAAATATTAACAGAACTTCAGCAAAACAAGCTGTTTAAAGAAGACAGAGGGTATCTCTGCATTATTAATCTCTATTAACTCAGGTGTCTGTAGAAAGCTTTTTAAACCTCGGCCATGTGCTCACATGTGATTCGCAGTCTATGCAGTGAATGAAATGTTTTTAACTGTATCTATGACATACCCCTGTCACAAAATACAGTGCAAGGTACAAGTGTTTATAGATATGTTTGTTTAGTGACAATGACAAAGTGTGAACTTGCTTTCCACCAGTGTGGAGCTCCCCAGGTTTAATTTAAAATGCTGAAAAGTGGCATCAGTCATTTAAGGCACGCATCTTCAGCTTATCACGTCTACTGGTCTTCAATGGACAGCATGTGGCATGTTTTAGTTAAACATTGCACCCATCAAATAAAATAAATTACAATCATCAAATCTGTCTCTATGTCATGGTGTGGTTCTGTCTACTGTGGATTCTCAATGAGCGTTTATAGCTAAAGACTTTCCTGCATCAACTATGAAGCTCAGTTCATTGCACAGTGTTTCATATCTGTAGGCCATGCGGATTTGGGCAACGTTGGTCCGGCGGATGTCGTTCCCCTCATGTCCGTCTCTCAGGTAGTTCGCTCCTAAGAAGTGCTTCTTTTCCTTTAGAAAAAAAATTCTAGTTGATTGTTGCAAAGTTGATTAAATGTAATAAAGATTTGGTGTGGCCTGGCATTTATTAAGGTGTTCCTTTTACCTGATGAGACAAGCCACTTTGCAGCACACTGTTTCTGGCAATTTCACACACATCACAAGTGCTCAGCTTCCACAGCTGAGCTGCTATAGCGTACTCCTCCATCAGGGGCTCCTGGAAACACAAATTCACACAAATAATGGATAATAAGGAAGCTATTTCAGCTTTTCAGCAACAGGAAGTTATGCAATTATTGTGACCCTCTTGTCTCCTGCCTGCTTTTACCTTGGTGTAGTGGAACTGCATGGGATCATCTGTGGACAGGGACACACACAGGCCTTTGTGCAGGAACTCTTTGAGAGGACTCTTGGAGTACTCCAGGAAAAGGCTGTTGTTGCTAAGAGGTGACATTGCAATCGGCACCTGGGCCAGATAGTACAGGTACTGCAGCACCGGGCTCTGAGGAAGGATTGGAAAAATATTACTCAGACTATCAGACAAGAACATCTAGTGCATTCAGTGTTCAGGATGTTGATAAAGAGTTATCAGCAAACTTTTAACATAGTATGCAAAGTGTTTGTTACTTTGCCAGTGCAGTCTGGATTTAAAAAATAGTAAACAGTAAGCATTGCTCCAGTTTCCACATTAAATCTGGATACCATTTAAATGGAGAATGTGGGGACTGAAGGGGATTCGTGGTGAGATTTAGCTCCAGTTACAGAGCAACTAAGAGTCTGTTGGAACTAGTTAAAGCTCTGCAGATCCATATCAAGGGAGTTAATGTAATCTTTTCAGGGATTTGCCTTAGGAACATCAATCTGTAAAAAATGGCCAAAAAGAATTTACAAACAGTAAAAGCAGCATTCGATTATTCTGAGTCCCAAAAAGAAGGATAAAGAGCACCAGATGTAGAGCAGCAATAAGAGTGAGTCTCTTTAACATTTCCTCCCTGCTCAGAGGGTGTTTGCTTTTTTATCGGTACAGATTCTATAGACAGCTTTTCAGCTCAGTATTATTGTATCAACAGTGGAATTGAAATGTCCTTTTTAACACATCTAATGTACCTTCTTCAAGTTGAGTCCATGTGAGATGTTGTCAGCTGTGAGAAAGGCAGAGACCAGATGAGTGATGGATCCTGCTTCTCCACAGTGGGGACGGAACTGGAAGGTGCTCAGTCCACGCTCTCTGTGCAACAGAAAAGCACCACTTTATTGAGTCAGCCGATAAAGACGCAAACTAAAGAACAGAATTTTACTCTGTTTATCATGCATTTTATCTATATATTCTCTCATCAGTTATGATTCTATAGTCCTTACGTCCTTGTGATATTTCTTTTTCCATTCAAAGTAAAAAATGCAGAACTCTGAGTATGAGACCTTTGGTTCAGTCTAAAACCCAGTTCCTCCTCCATCACTGCTTCTTTTAATTCATGCATTTTAAAGGAGAGAAAAGGCATGATCCCTTACTTTCTGAGGTTGTTGAGGACCATGATGTTTGCATACATGTGGAAAATGTAATAGCTGTAGGGAGGGTTCTCATCTGTGGTCCACTGTTCTGGTTTTGGGCTCCTAAAGGAGAACATGTGATGGCTGTGTTTGGACTCATCATCCACGCTGTCAAAACCAGACACCTGCATGTGCCAAAAACAATGTATTGCTTAACAAAGCTCAGCCTGGCTTAATTGCTGCTTCATTTATTAATCTTACCTAAACATTTACTATAATCATTGTTACCCCAAATTATTGTTTGAGAATAGCAAATTCTTTCTTATTTGGTTTGATGAAATTTTAAAAACACAACATTACATACGTATTTGAGGAAAACATGAAGTTCTTTGTTCTGCTGTGGATTCACGGTGGCGTTGAACAGAGGAAGGAAAATGTTCTCCAACATCTTGGCGAAATTCGGGACCAGTTTCTTTAACTTGAAAATATCACTGAAAATGATGAAAACATTTTAGTTGGATTTCGCCAAAAGTGTTTCCATTAGAAATATGCTTTTATGTGGATGTGGGACTCACTATATTCTGGGCACTTGAATCATCCACCTCATGTTTGGTGAGTGCACTTTGTGGTGAATAAACCACTTTGCCAGACCATCCCACTCCTCGGCAGAGCGTCCGTAGATGGAGAGGCGCGGCTCTGCATGCTGATACTTACTCTCCTCCAAGTCATGCGCAACCTCCTGTTAGAAACAAAAGGAAGTGAAATGAACTGTTTCTGCACCAATAGAAACTCATAACTCACAGCTATAGGATGTGATACCTTTATGATCCGGGCAAAATACTCTCCGTTGATATAGTTGTCTGTTTTGAGGAAGATTTCTCGAAGCTCACTGGCACCCACTGGGTTGTATTTTGAATTGAACTTGTCAAACCGATGAAAGGTGTGTCTTCCCTGTAAAGTCCACAAATGAGAAAAGTAGACGGTGGGACATTTGCAAGAAGCAGAGAGATAAAGCATCAGATTCTTAAATGAAAAAGTGATTTAACTCAGAAGACGAGTATTTTGAGATGAATGTAATGCCTTACAGCATGTACATCCAGAGAGTCCACAGTGAGATCGTATGGGTCCATGTTGAGGCTGCGGAAAACCTCCCGCAGGGTCATCTTCTGTGCACCCTTTTCTAAAACAATGCGGTCTGCATCACTCTTGCATGTTTTCTGGATGAATGTCAGCAGGTGCTTCTGAGACATGCATGCTGCTGAGTGAATATGTGTGTCCACCTGGAAGAAAGAAACACTGGGCTTCATTTAAACACATTAATATTGTTATCAACAATTCAGCTGAACAAATAAATAAGAAGTGAAAAAGTTTAGTGAAATATGCTGTTTCCACAATGGAGGTCTATGTATTGGGTTAAGACTTTATCTGTGTTTGAAACACAACTAGGAGCAATTGTAGAAGGTTTTTGAACATGGAACATTTAAACAAAAAGCTTGCCTGTGACAATTATATATAAAACAGAGAAAGCATTGTTGTGTCTCACTGTTGCTGCCTCGTATTGAAATAGTTACAACGGAGACACAAGTTTAACCAACTGTTCTTAATAGCCTGTGCCATGTTTCTGTACAGGGTTGATAAGGAAAAGTAAAATTGTTTATTTTTCTGATCCAACTCTGATTGATTTAGGCAATATAAAGATTCGTGTTTTTTTCTCCTTTTCCATGTAATTCATAAACAAAGAAAAAGGTATCCCTAATCCTTCTGAAATTATAGGTGAAAGTGGCCTGCTACTGCTACTTGACGCCATTTTTGCATTTTCACTGATAAGCCACAACTCAGAAATCAGATACAGATGAATAAATCATGAAGCATCGTTCTTTAATACAATGTTAAGCTGGGAATTTGAGTCTCAGCATTAATGTGCCTGGTAGTGTATGTGGCATTCATCTAAACATTTCCCATCTAAGCATGCCTCTCCTAATGGCAAAGGCCTCCTCCAAGAGGGCAATGAGCCTCACTACACCAAAAAATCTGCTCAGGAACACCTTGGGTTGCACAAAGTAGAGCCTAAAGTGTTTACCTGAGCTCCAAACTCTCAGATCTCTATCTGGTCCAGTAAGTGGAAATAACCTGATAGACCCTATTCAATAACCCACATGACCCTCTTGCACAATAGTAGCAGGTGGTTTAAGCACTGCAGTGTTGGGTGATTATCATATAGCACTTGCACATATAAGACCAACCTTCCTGACATTGTAGAAGTCTCTGTGGGGAACACTTTTCAGTTCCTTTAGCTCAGCCATCTCATTGAGCATCTCATGGAGGTAGAACTTCGAGCCCAAAAAATTGAGTCTCCTGTGGCAATAGGTCTTCCTGAAAAATAGATGTTAAGGTAACTCTAGTGTTTGATGAAGTGCTGCATGCTGCAACTTAACTGGTTTTCCAACCAGCATAGCTGCACAATCTTTGTTATGACAACATACGTGGGTCCATCTGCAATCATGGCCAGCACGTGACCAAGATCTATGGCAAATGTCTCCAAGTCCGGGTAAGGAAGATCATGAGGCTGGTTTTGTTTCAGTGCCTCTTCATTGTCATACACATGCACTATTCCATCCTTCATCTTCAGCTTGTAGTTCAAATCTTCAGGGATGTTGTCCATGCTGTAAGGATCCTCATCATCGGCAGGACATGGACACATGTCTGCAGGCAAAAGCTCTGTTAATGTCATACATAATATTTCGATTTTAAATGGTATGTTCGTAATCTCCTCATACCTGGGTGAACCTCATCCTCTTCGCTCCATTTCATGTTCTCAGCGCTGCGGAGGAACTGGCTTGTGGTTCTACAGAATCTGTGATAGGCTAGCTTTGAGTATTTTTCTCGCAGCAGCAGTGCTTTAAACAGACTTTTGGCTGCTTGTTCGTAGTCTTCAACTGTGATCTGCGAGGTAAATGAACATTATTTATAAATGCAAGTCTTATCTAAGCCATTTGGTGTGTGTACATACAGGAACAGTTCATGTTTATGCAACATCTGAAGCAGCTTAATCCTTGATTTCTCTAAATTTATGGCACAAATCCCCAATGATACTTACTCCTGCACAGTAATCACCACTAATAGTAACTCTCTGGAAATCAGGACAGGTTTCTGCGATGGACGAGCAGGTGGAAGTCGGGGATAAAAGTGGTATTAATGTCCCTGACAATGGACAATCTGTGTTCAGAGGTATCTGCAGGGACATTGACTGGGAACGAATTATCTTCAAGCTTTTTCTCCTGAAAAGTAAGCAACATGTTTAATAGTTGGGGTAAAGCTGGCTTAGTCTGGTATTACTTTACCTAAAGTCATGATATAATTATCTAAAACCCTTTGAATTAGAATTATATATTTTCTAATAAGAGCTGAAAAATCTGTGGTCTCTTCCTAAGCACCATAGCGATAGCAGGGCCTACCTTTTGGCACTCTCATCTGAGTGCTCCTCCGCCAGCTCCTTAAGCAGTTCATGATCTTTAGCTTGCTGGAGACCAATTGGACAGTCTTCAGGCACTGAGAACATTGATGATACATCTTTGCTGTCTTCTTCTTTTAGGGCTGAAGCAAACACTTTCTCCGTTAGAAGCTGCGTCTTCTCCTCCACCTCACTCAGAATCACCTTTGGAAATTGCCGAGGCATGTCTGAACACGGGGAAGCTCCGGTGAAATGGCAGCCAGCGGTGAGAGAAGATGTTCTCTCTCTCTCTCAGAGGTGATCTTGCTCTGACCAGTTTCTGCTGTTTTGTAAACATGAGGATCTACCTGAGTAAGGATTTTATTGCATGGCTTGCAAACTCAAACTTGCGCCTGCAGATCTGAGTGAACTTCTTTCATTAATTCAAATTGCTAATAGAAAATCTCTTTTGACATGTCACACATTACCCAACTTTCTTGTTTTCTAAGTCCAGAGATAGATTTCTATGCTATTTGTCACTGTGTTGTCTCTAAGTGTTGTAATTTTCTACAGTTTGCAGCATGATTCTAAGAAATATCATCATTGCAACACCACACCTTCAGTTCTGAAACCTTCTCTAACAATAAAGTCATTATTATCTACAGTAATAGATACTGGAATGGAAACACAGCTGAGGAAATATTGAAGGGATCATCATTACACTCACACTGAAAGGATTTTCAAACGGGCCCTGATCCAGTAACAAATACTGGCACAATAAATCAGACCAAATCCGATAACTTGATTTAATTGTTCATATTTTGGTTGAAAAAACAGGCTAGTTGCAAACTTTTATCCCTTGGCAGTAAACTTCTTTTATCTTTCGTAAAACCTTCTGCAGTGATGATATGGATTAGTCCTATAGATATTCTCTTCAATACAACGTACAGTTCTTGTAACTGGGCTGGCAAAGCAACAACAGAGAAAGGCCACATAGCATGGTGTAACCTAAGCCAGGGTGAAACCAGGAAGCTTATCATTCCTAACACACAACACTATCCTGACAACACTGCTGCTGTGGCACCAATTGCACTCTGCAGAAAATAGAGATAGTTTGCTTAATATTGATTCGGAGCTCCATGAAAAAAAGAAAGAAAATGAAGAAAAAGAAATAGTTATCCAATTTAACTATGGAAATATTTCACCACATTATCATATAATAAAAGCAGTTCTAAATCAGACAAATATGGTTTGCTAAATTACCGTAATCCGATGAAGGTTTTTTCCAACATAAACTAATTGACAGTAAAGTTATGCTAATTACAGAAAAACAAACAAACAAAGAGGGCAAGTGGGCTTTTGTGGCCAAAAATTACTAAGTATCCCTTTAACATCTCTTATGGTCGGTGGAATATATTTGTAACAAGGCATCAACTTTGATGGTTTTGACCCATTAAATCTTCTCAGGAAATTATATAGATATACTTATAAACAGACAAATAAGCAATGGTGGATCTATATGCTGGCTTTAATATCACAACTATGATATCATTAAAGTTGTACTAAATCAGTGATTAAGTGTCTAGCTGTGGACCTGTGTTTCCCATGGAACAATGTTGTTCATCTTGACCAAATCCTGTCCCTGTTAGGTTTTTCCTACCAGCTTTATCAGCAGCACTAGCTAACCTGTTAGAGTAAAATCTGAGCATTTCTGTATTTATCAGTAATTTATCAGTTATTCTCAACAGATAAAACACTCAGTATTTAGAGAGACTTTGCTTGATGCAATCTAGTTTGCTGCTCATCGACTCAGCCTCTTAATTTAGACAGAAATTAAATGCAGAAAATTAACCATACAGTTACGCAGCTTCACAACCATTCAGTTTGTTACACTCACCCTCAGCCATGTTCATGTCCATTTCCACCAGTCCACTGAAGTTGGAGAAGCACTTTATAAAGCAGTGGTACCTTAAAACATTTTATCTTCCATCCATACGATTCACTGCTAGGGTTTTGTTTTCATGGTTTCCAATTTCTCTATTTTAAGGAGCCAGAGTCATCATGCTGACAGAGCTGAAATCCTGGGAATATTTCAAAATTGGCTGTCAAGAAAGAGAGGATCTCAGTCGTAGGAGAGACCCCAATGTACAATTTGTTTTGCTTTTTGTATCAGACATTCGGATGCAAATGCTCAGCATTCGAGTGGAAGCAACAGTGTTCACGCAAAATACACGGGAATAAATTAGATCTCTTTCTGCTAATAAAACCCATCACAAGCAGGTGACTGCAGACAGCTAACCCCTTTCTTACTTTATCTCTTTATGACAATTAAGATAATTTCTGTCTCTACATTGTGGGGATTTCAGCTGGTAGGCCTACTAGTTATTTGGTCTCTTTTCACCATAACATAAGTCCATACGGTGGGATCCTGCTTCTGTTGAACTATTCATCACAGGCAATAAATGGTCTTGTTTTTGCAGTGAAGAAAACAGCTTTCAAGAATGACTTTCAGCACTATTATTCTACTTCAGGATTCTGTATTACAATACCACTGTGGAAAAGTATTTTATTCATGATTACAGGATCCTTTCATATTGACTAATTTAGGAAACATCAGATCATATGACTGGGAAACATTGTTATGATGTGGGTTGGCAGAAAGCATTACTGGGCACTAATGTGAGGAGGATCCTAATGCTGCTCTGTCTGTCTGGCCTGTGCTAATGTGAATTTAAGCACCATCATGTTTGTGGGTCCACTAAAAGGCCACTGTAATGCGGAAATTTGGAGTCAACAACATCACTTTCATGGTAACTTTGGAAACTTAGGATCATTATTCATCATTTTCTAATGCATGTGTAAATCTGCATGAGGGATATTAATGAGAGATATTTCTCAGAGCTAGTTTGGTTTATTCTACAGTCTGTCTCTTGTGACTTTTTTTACAGACACCTCATTGTTGTTATGTACTGAGCACCCGAGCTGGCTCTGTGTCCAAATCATACCTGAAGGAGAGGTCAGTAACATAAGAGAAAGCCATTTATCACAAAGATAGTGATGAGAGAGGAAGAAACTCACTCTTTCCCAAGCAAGGACGTGAGTGCTGATGGACAAGAGGTGTGTCTCCTCTCCTCATCTTCCTCAGTGGCTGGGTCCTGCACTAGAATGAAAAAGAATTATTGAAGAAAAAGTACTCTGACAAGAAAACAGCTGGCTTACAGTCATGTTCTTGAACATCTCTTTAACATTTCCTGTAAGCTGGGATGTGCATATTTTTTATGCATTCGAATGCTGCTTTCAATCTTAATATGCATAAACCATCTATCGATTATATAATCAAACCCTGTTACAAAGCTGTACAACGGTATAAAACAATGTAAAATTGCTATTTGACAACATAGCAGGACACTTAAAGTGATGTTTGCCTCTTATTGTGGATTATCAGAGGTCATCACCTGTCTGACAGTAATACTGCATATCGAATGCATCCACTCACCTCGTGTAGCTCTGCTGTTTCTGAAGTGCACAAGTTCGCCAGCGTATTTGATGTCTCCTCCGCCACCCTGCAGCAACATCAGCTCCATCCTTAACTCTTTCCTCACCACAGCCCAGTAGAAAGACGCTACTTTTACTTTTTTAAATAAGTCTGAATGGATGTTAGAACAAAGAAAATAATTGAAAGTCATTTTGTAAAATGTCCGAATTTTTCCCTGCTCTTCTCTTCTTTTTAGAAACATACTAACATTATCAAAACTGTTTTTACTCTTAAATAACCAAATTTCGTTAAGTGTCAAACTCCATCTTCGTTATAATTACAGCTCTTCAACTGAGACTCTTTCTGTTATAATGCTATTTCACCCGTTCCCTCATCGTACCTCAATGCAAGAGATTTTGCATAATGTTGCATTCATTCTGTGCATGTTGCATGGACAGATAAATCAAGATTGTCTGTATTACTGTCAGATTCAATATCTAGATTGTGTCTCTCAGGCAGATCATGCAGAGCAGAATAAATAGTCTTCTAGCACAGCATGGACACTGCATAGTCTCACACTTTGTGTCTGGAGAGGACTCAGATCTAATGGTGTGGTGTTTAGCACAGAAAGGATCCACAGTCCCTGATTTAGCCTCACAGAGGTTAGAGATTATCTGGCTAATCCTCTCAGCTCAGTGTACTCTCAGAGCCGGCTTTAGCCAACTGACTCTTAGTTCAGGACGCTTATTATACTGATTAACAACAGTATTGCCACACTTATCTATTCATGTGCTTCCTCTTATGTGTTTTGTCTCCTCCACCTCTTTGCTTTGTGACAATCTGTGCATGAGCAGAACAACAAACACTGATAACATGAGAGCTCATTTATAAATGAGTTTTACTGGGTACAGTACTACTGGCAACGCAAGGCAGTTTTTCTTCAGTTTGGCTATCAAGTTTCAGTTGTTATGATTTTACTAACATCCTGGAAAGTATCAATCCAAGAATATTCTACAAGAATATCACTACTACTATTGCAGTGTAAAGCATAAAGGACCTGCAGCTTGGCATTAAGCAGGTCCTGTAATGTGTGGATTATTTCTTACCTGTTGACCTACAGGGATTGGTTTGTTGATGCTATAGGCACGTCTGTGGCGTCACTAGCTGATTGGTTTACTGAAGGAGTGACACCTTCATATAATTTGTGAGTACATTGTGTCATTTGATTCATTCTATTCTTACACTGGTTTTACTGTGATGACGAATCCCGTTTGTTTAGTTTTTTAGTTTTTTATTTATTTAATTAAAGCCAACATCCAACAACCTAATCCCCATTAAATATGTAGAAGCACAAGTTACACAATCAGCCATTAGATGGCATGTTTTCTTTCTTTTGCAGTGATCTATTGCCATGTAACTAGTATTTTATGTAAGAAAATGAATCATTGATTAAGACACGTTGCGGGAAATAATTCGTTGGAAGGAAAGCTGAGTCTTAGAAATGATCTATAGGTCAGCAATGTAAGTCAAGCAGGAGTTTTCTCATTCCTCTGTTCCT
>JAVQJG010127684.1:0-12744 GCA_036024015.1 Craterocephalus amniculus | reverse complement strand
TTAACGGATATAATGACGCTGAGTATGTGTGGTTGGATCATCAGTCCATATTTTTTCTCCTTCTTATCTTTCTTTAACCTGGTAACATTTCCAAACAAAGTCCAACAAAAGTGTTTAAGTGTTTTGACTATTCGAAAAAATAGTAAAAAAAAGAAGAGAAAAAAGATGCAAAAAGGAATACTAAAAAAGAAAGAAGCAGAAAAAAGTGTTTGATTTTAACCTGTTAATTTATTTATCTATACTGCTTCCATCTTACAATCATTCAGTCTTTTTCTCCAGGAATCCTGTCTTTCCATCAAACCCTTTAAACGTGGTGAGATCTTTGTTACTGCAAGGGCCACATTAACATGAAATCTTGGGACCTTGGGATCATGTATCAGAAATCATGCATTGTGCAAATACTAGGCTTCTGATAAATTTTTGGGGTATGATAAGTAGAGTCCTCTATCATGTAACATGTTTCTAAAACTGTTGCTTTTTAAAAAATGGACTAAAAAATGAAGTATACCTACATATCCAGGGACCATTACACCACTGCATGTGTCCTGCTGCTACACCGATAACTTCATTATTCAACACCAAGAAAACAAAGAATCATCAGTGATGGCAGAAAACATAAGCATGTGAATTACAATATTCTTGTAATACAAGTAGAGGAGGTGGAACATGTCTCATGCTTTAAATACTTTAGAGTGCATCTGTGATCTGACCTGGGGCTTGCTAACTATGGAGCAGGTAAAGGAAAAAAAGCACTTCACACTCTTTTTCAGCTCTTCTCCAGAGTTTCTCCTCATAAACCTTTAGAGTGTCCTAACATATCGATGAACTCTTCAGTTCTCCAGTTGCACCACAGAAAAGAGGAAAGGCTTTGCAAAAATTAAGATTCAAGTCGAGGGAATCAACATCTGAGAAATTAACATCACGAAAGGTTGCACACACCCAGGATGTTTCCTTTTCGACACACTTCCCTCTGGGAGGCTGAAGATCATGAAGACAAAGACAAGCAGGCTAAGAAAAAGCTTTTTCCTCCGGCCAATGATGATAAGCCGAGCTGGACTCACTTTAACACTCTGACTTTTGTCGTTTTTGGGCTTTTTAAGGCCCTTTCCTACCTCCAGTTTGTCTTCATCATAATTATTCAGTAGTGGTTATTGATGCAGTTATTACTTTATTATAAGGTGAATGACTGCTGTTAAACACAGCTTAGCTATGACAATAAAAAAGTTAGATGTTAAATATCAACTATGCAACATTATAGTTAAATGTTCAAATCTTTTTAATGACAGACAGGTTCAAAGTAGAAATACAAACAGAAAATGTACCCTGGTAAAACAATCGGATGCTAGAGAAATGTGTTTTTCTATGGGTGGCATACTTCTTGGTTAAAGGTATTTTAGCGGGTTTATTCACGCCAGCTCAAATGAAGAATTAGAAACAGAAAAATGCTTACACTATGAAAGAAAAGAAAACAGAAGGTAATCCCTTAGAATAAATACACGAAATCATAGCTAAGAAAGCAAAATAAGAAAACAAAAATATTTTTCAAACAACTGACATGCAAGAAAAAAATTCTTTAGACTGGATGTCTGCAACCACAATTTATGTAGGTGTGAATACATCTTGTTTGGTATGTTTTTGTATTTCTTAAGTTTAGATTTAGTTTTTTCTTAATTTTGATTTAATAACTTCATATATTATTGAGCCAACTGTGACCAGTCCTGTGTTACTGTGTAGTACTTTGAAACCGTACTAGCTGAAGTAAAAGAAGTCAATCTGAAGGTGAGTGCGTGTGGAATAAAACAAACAATGTGAGCGTGGCAAGAAGGCCAACCCCATGTTTCCCAACATTTGCTCAGACAGAGAAGGTGGTGCCGCAGAGGAGTGGCAGAAAGAGAGAAGACTCTCATCAAAGCAGGACTGTACTCTGAACTCTCTACAGCAGGGTGACTGTTAACCTTCTGGGCCTGGTTTTTCTTTTTTTAACAGAAATTTCAGACTTCATTAGTTATTTTACTATCAAAACTGTTGTGAGGATTTGATGCTGACCGCATGTCGAAGCTCTGAGGAAACCTGAGTGACACCTGGACGTAAGGAACTCCTGCTTCACTCATATTCTTCCTCACCCCCTGAGAGATGGTGCTCTGGGTTATTTTCCCGATCACACTATCCTTGGTGTCTCTCATTGGAACATGGAGCGTGTAAGTCTACAGTTCACACTTTCTCTTTTGTTTTTACATCCTGGTGAGACAAAAAAAAATCTTATTGTGTCCTTTTTTCAGCCTTTGAAACATTTAAAGTACTTTTTACTTTTTTGTTTCACTTTTAAAATTCTTGTATCTAAGTTACTTGCATCTTTAAGTTTTTTGGATGAAAGCTGATTATGTAACTGATGTACCAGCAGCCGTGTTTTATATCATCAGCATGAATACATCAGCTGGATATTTATGCAGAGTATGATGGTGGTATTAATGATGGTCAAATTAACATTTTCTGTGAAGATTAAAGACTATCTGGGACCGTTTTAGTTCATGTCAGACCCCCCCCCCCCCACCCGTCCTTTTGTCTGAAGGCAGTGCAGACTTTACATGTACCATGAAACAGCCTTGAAATATGTGGCCTGGCTCGTTTTGCCTGCTGGAGGGTGTGAAGTCTGCTGACAATCAAATGCTATGACATTTGTTATTTGTGTTGATAAGGAACCTGTAAGTGGAGCTGTTTTTCTCCAATTCTCCACTCAAGTGAAATAATTGATGAGCAGATTTCCTCATCACATCCCTAACATGGCTGTTTATTGCAGCTGACATTACATGGAGTGAGTCTTTCACTGTTGTGTTTCATACTGTGGCAGAAATAAAATGTTTTTAATCTAAATTGTTTGGTTCGTATTTTCAGATATGGCCTGGCCTTCACCAACAATCATGTGTGCTCCCTTAGTGATTGGTGAGTTGTGCGTAATTGTTGTTTTGGTTTGGCTTTTAGCCTTGCAGCATTCCAGTGATGACAAATTCTTCCTTTTTTTCTCAGGAGCGGCGACAATCACTGCACAGTCAATTTTTCCAACAGCTGTTGCTTTGTTCCAACCATCAGGTAAAATCACTGCACACTCAATTCACCGTTTTAGTTTCCTTTTCCCAGAATCAAATAGTTAACACTATGTGATTAAATAACACTGTGATTGCAGCTCAAGTGGAACATATCCACCAGAGAACTCCCTTTTTACAGCCACCATTAATGCCGGATCCTTCCTGTGTGAGTTCACCTGCTAAATGATTAACATTTTCTCAATGATTGTGATGTGGTGCATTAACTGTTATGTCCTCTGCAGTCCTGCTGTTCTGTTTGTTCCACCATGCTCATATTATGGAGAAACATACATGTAACTCCTTGCTGAGCAGATCTGCGCTGGTGTTTGGGGTGGTGGCGGCCATGGGAGCGTTTGGAGCTGGAAACTGTAACGTAAGTAGCCCCGTTCTTACTGACAGTGAGTGATTTACTGTTACTGCTCCACAGGGAGAACAAATTCAACAATGGGGTTGGTTCTTGTCATCTTCATCTCACAAGGAAGTCAAAACCTGTGTTGAAACAGCAAACAAAAGCTGGTAATATCTTTTATTTTGCTGTGTAACTCTGCATGGATTTTTTTACTTAAATCATTTGAAAATGTGTGCTGGGATCCTGTTATTTACATGAGCAATGCAGGTTTTCCCTTTAGTTCTGCCAGACCAGCCAAGTACTTCATAACTGTGTAACAAAAATCTTGATTCTGCATTTTCTTAGAGAAGCTTTTATATATTTTCGTTAATTAGTATTCAGGAATAGTTCAGCAGGCTTTCTAAAGGGAATTTCAAAGTTTATGTTTAGATGCTGGCTGCCTTTTGTTTTGACGTCTTAGGCCTGTGGGGGATTCATCCCTTTGTTAGGTGTTTTGCCACTTATCTTCAGTTCAGTTTTTGTCTCATTTGACATACTTTGGCCTTTTCTTCCTGCTTCCATCCCGTAAAACATGTGTTTTTGCGAAGTGCCCTTTTATAGAAATCATTTCTGATGAGTCTTCAGTGAAAAGTAGATGAAACAGTAGAGGAACAAAAGCATCTTTCATGTCCTGTGTCGGGTCTTTCCTGGACATTTCGCACCCAGATTCCTCATCGACATCACTTTCAGATATGGTCCATCTGTTACAGTTTTGAAGACTTATCGTTTATTTTTTTTGTTATCTTAAATATCCAGTTTCATCCAATTTGTTATTGCTGAGACAGCCAAAGTTTTTATCTAACAACTCTTCTGGGAATAACCTTGTTGGTGCAAAACTGATCTTTGGTCTTTTTTTGTGCACATTCAACTAAAGAAATGAAAAAAAAGTGTGTTTGCACCAGACTGTTAGTAACACAGAGTCTGAAGATACAGTTTAACATTGATGTGTTACAAAGGCATCTGTAATGTGTGGATATGCTGGCTGGTGTTTTTAGTTAAGTGTGTTCGTACTGTGTGATTCCCCAATGCGATCACTGTTAAATTGCTTAATAAACAAAAAACACTTTGTTTATAGTGTGAAAGTAATGTTCAAAGAAAAACTCTGAGAGAGCTTGAAAAAGCCAAAGGACCAGAACGCCAGATTGCTTTTAGAGGTCAAAAGAAGGTTTGGATCCATGGAAGAAAAATACGAAGAAATATGGGCTGTGGAACGACATTAGCACACTACAAACAGAGTGTAAACATGTTATTGATCAAATCCAGGTATTTATCTAGTAATTGCCAAATGAAAATGGGACCGAGGAAATTCACTTTTTCCGCAATTCTTTTCATGTGCTTGTTTTGATCGGTTAATAACACAGATGTTCAAAACCTCAGTTACTGTAAATAATTCAGCTAGTTTAAGATAAATGATCCTCAAAAGGGGTGAAGTTAATCTTTCTTTTCAACATTTTGAATATAATTCAGGTATTTCTTTTATTTGAACATCAGCATTAAGTTTAACACAATGCAAAAGAATTAGGCATAATAAAAAGACCTTCAGAAGAGTTTAAGCAAGGGTTCAGACAAAAGGTAATAATTTACCCTCAGAGTAGAAGGTTGAATTAAATATTAACTAATTAATATGTTCTGGATTGCTAAAAGCCTTGTGTTCTTAATCATTTGTGCCTGGAGATAAATTATCTGTGACGAGGCTTCCAATGGAAACTGCTGTTTCTCCACAGCCACATTCCCTGCCACTCCTTCACTACTTCGGAGCTGCCATCAGCTTCATGTGTGCCTGCTTCTACACCATCTTACTGACGGCCCTGACCGGGAAGTGCGTCCTGACGGGATACGAGAAGATTCTTTACCCCCTGCGGATCATCTCCACTGTGATTCAGATCACAGTGACTATCTGCTGTATCCTTTGTCCTGAAATGCTTTATTTAGGCTAAAATAGCAGTTTTTTCCCCATGGTATGTTTGCCACAAACCTTTCAGTTAGGTTTTATTTTATAAGCCTTGCACATCTGGGCTTGTAGGGAACAGGATATCTCAGGTATGTGTTTGAGGAGTAACACTTGCCCTGTGTAGATCCGGTCGGATGCTTTGTTTACTAAGTGGGTGGATCATAAAACCTTGCATAAATGAGGTACATAACAGTTTTACTATATTAATCTTTAACTGTTATTTATTTGATGAGTTGTTAGATTTGTGTTTATTTATGCACATACACTTCTATATAGTCCACTGGTCACAATAAAATCACACAGCTGACGTTGTTCTGTAGATCCTTGACGTGAGCACCTTCAGATACTGTCTTGTTTGCCCAGGACGAGTACTTCTACAATCACCTCTCTGCCATATTCGAGTGGATGCTGAGCGTCAACCTGGAGCTCTTTGAGCTCACCTACGTGGTGGAATTTACCTTCTTCTCGTCCTTCATGATATCAAATATTCTGAGCAGGCGGGAGGAGGAGAAGCCTTTGATCATGCCACTGTCCTGATATAAGGCAGCCAGAGTCCAGCGTACATGCACGGGCAGTGAGGATGAACCCCGCAGGACATCTGTAACTACAGTGGCTGGACTCTGGCTGGGAGATTAATAGCTTTTTTGTGCGTCTGCTGGGATGGATAAAGACCCCCCCCCCACTTCATATTGATATTGTTACCTAAAAATGACTTTCCATATGAGGGATTTCTTTCTTTCATAAGACTCTATAGGCATTATATTTATTGACAATTTTGCTGCAAATGAACAAAACATATAACTGAGTTGTTTCCATTACCAAAAAAAACACTTAATGTGCACATTATAAAGAAACTTTTCTTCCTTTTTAATGGATGTAAGGGCCACATCCATTGGACAAGATTTCTCAACCGAGATATAATCAGTGAAAATCTCATTCATATTGCCACACTGTTGTTTGCTTCGTAGAGCTAAGCACGTCTGAGGTTTTGGCACTGCAATTAAATCATGGCTAAGTGCTGACAAACAATGTTCTTGTATGAATACTGAGGATTAATTATCACCTGAAGGGTGGAGCTTTGAAACTTTGAAAGTCACTGCAACTTCACACGATCCTGTTAGACTGGAAAGTTTAAACGTCTGACGCCAGTTTGAGTAAATTCCCATTGAAAACACAGGCGTCATCTCCTCACCTGGTTTTCAGAAGTTCAGCGGGCGTGTCAGCCTTTTTCCATTACATTTTAATGTTAAACATATTTCAGTTTATCCGTTCATACTGGAGAGAATGCAATCCATTTTCACAACTTTTAAGACCTTTAAATCAAGTTCATTTTAATTTTCTTGAGTTCACAAGATTTAAAAAAATTAATAAGAGAAAAAATGGAGTTGCATCTGTGGCTGCTCTTTTTCTCACCAGTCTGAAGCAAGTGGGCTGCAGTCAGACAGAGGGTTAAATTAAAGTTGAGCGTTTCTTCCCCCTGTTCTTTCTGAGGTAAATTTATCTGCAGCAGATTCAGTTTTTACAACATAAAGCACTTCATAAAATGTTTTTGAAGCTACAATGTGAGAAACTATTAAAATGAAGTCAAAAAGACCTGAGAGTGGCTATAAAGACGGTCATCTGACTGAGCGTTGTACATGTGTTTAAGACTTGAGCAAGGTTGGGAAACAGCGGATTTACTGAAGTCATTTAAGTGATCATATCATGAAAATGCACCCTCAGAGAAAAAAACTGGCTGTTTCACAAGCTTGTATGACAACATTTTGCTAACTCTTGAAGACAGTTTGTGGTTTTTGAATGTTTATTAAACACTCTGGAAGATGAACTCAGCTTTTCCCCTAATTTTCCTTCAACAGCTGTTTGAGATAGTTGACATGCTTTTAGATGCAATTATTTTTTGGCATACACACATGAAATAACTAAAGAGAAACTATGTAGATAGCAAATAGAAAAAATTGAAAGTCTATTTTATTAAATTAAAATAAAGAGGCAAGAATATCCTTTTTCTTGCTTGCCTTTTTCCCCCTCATTTGAGAATGTTGCTGACTGGTTTCTGATGGTTCCCAGGTTCCCTCTGGGCGGGGAGCCATTATGTGCAACATGCAACTCCCTTTAACAGCAGTTATAACCTGTCAGATGTTTTCTTTAGCTGCTCAAGAGGCTTGCATAATAATGCGAGGTAATTTTGGACCATTACTACCCTATAAAAGTATTTAAGTTCATTAACTCTTCTAAACAGTAATCACTCTCTCGATGACTGTGAGATTTTCAGACTAGAGTAGCACACAGTGCAAACCACAATACTTCAGCCACTGTTCATAGCTGAGGTTGTAAATGTTTTCTTTGCAGTGAGCTCTACTCCAGAGAAGAAAATGTAATTGACTGACACCAACCCACTCTTTCAGGGAGCAGTTTGCTGTCATCAATGGGAAACATACTACAGACAGCTTCTGGAAAAGTTATGCTCACTTTACTTTTCCAGCCTGAGCCTGTCAATGATTGTTCAATGTTCAGAAGAAAAAAAGAAATTAAGCAGTGAACTGTTTTTTTAGTTAAGTCTGGTTGTTTTTAGCTAAAGTTGTTACTTGGATCAGCCCATATTTAAAAACACTTTCTTGCCATTTTAGTGGAAGCAGCTTAAGGCCCACGTGGCTTTCCCAGGACTTAAACTTCATTAACTGAGCTCAAATTAATGTGTGTCTATGATTGAAGCTGTAGAAATGAGCTTATGTTTTCCAATAAGCTAGCTGAAAGTGTAAAGCCATATCTGGAATGTCCTGAAATGTCAGCTGCCCCTGACCCGAGTCGTGGAAATAATGATCTGTTATCAGTTTTCACAGAGAAACCATACTTTTGACAAAAGTGACAACTTGATTCCTGTTTTAATGCAAAGCACTTAACCTTTACTTGAAATAAAGGTAATATACATCCTGGAATTACAGATAATAAAGATACATTATGAGCAAAATCATTTTACATTGAATAATCATCTTTCTTTCGCATCAACCAAGAGGAGTGCGATATTATCTACAGTTTCTGTTAGGAAGAAAACAGTGAAAAGCACACCTAATTTTGTCAGCATCTTTACTGTATGGTACACTGTAAAAAATTTCTCTATATGCAGTAGTCCACATTAACAAAAAAGAAATAAAGAAAAAAAAACATTTCAAAAACACAAATTTCAGGGTTGTCTTTCAACTAAGTAACTGCAATGCATACATTATAAATAAATGTAATGGGAAGAGGGAAAATTTTTTTCAAAAAGTACTACAAGGAATATCCCACAGTTCCAGTATGGCTGAAACTACAAGTGGCCTTAAATCCAAACCCTACACTTTGGAGTGTGACCACAGCTTTCATAAACCTTTAAGATACTGTAGATTCTTCAAGCTGGTGCGTCTGTAAGCCTGCCTCATGGTTAACACTTCTGGATAAATCAAGTTAAAATTGCCCTTAAAACTGGTTCTGTGTGAGGATAATTAGTCAACCATTATTTTCCTGTGAGGTGAAAAACACGTTTTGTAAGGAGTGAGAACTCGGCATGAGAAAAACAAGGCCTTAGTTAAGTCTTTTTTCCAACTCAAAGCCATTAAGTACTGAACAACGCTTGTTCTCAGCTATAAGCTGGGGGGGGGCGCTGATATTACACAGAACTCTTCAACACTAAAAGGAAATAATTTCAGTTCTCTTGCTCATGTTAGACATCTCAAACCAGATTATCTTCTTTACCGCCTCCTCCCTTAATATATCTATCACTCCACTGACTACTTGTGTTGGACTGTACACGGTATAAACAATTCTCTTTGCAATAAAAGGAAAGGACACTACAGTAGTTGACAACTCAAAAGTTAATGTGTTGATGCAGATTGGTGGGTGTTTAAATCTACAGCGAGTTGAAATGAGAGGAAAGCGTTTCAAACGGAGTACATGTTCTTGGTGGTGGATCCGCTCTTACTGGACGTGTCATCATGTGACTGGTAGCCAATCATGGCTTTCATGGGGAGGTTCAGGCGCTCTTTGTAAAGTTGTCTGTGGAAAGATGACATTGAAGCTTAGTTAAGACTCGTGTTGACAGTCACCATCTAGTGGTCAGCCAGTGCTGGCTAATTTATCTTTAAATCACTACACACTCACCAGCTACTTAATTAGGTACACCTCTTTAAATGCTTATTGCTAATCAGCCAATCACATGGCAGCCATTCAATGCATTTATGCATGTAGACATGGTCGTGGCAACTTACTAAAGTTCAAACTGAGCATCAGAGTGGGGAACCAAGGGGATTTGAGTGACTTTGAACTCGGCCTGGTTGTTGGTACCAGATGGGTGGATCTGAGTATTTCAGAAACTGCTGAGCTACTGGGAGAGTCGCACAAAACCATCTACAGCAGTAGAGGCTGGGCTGGGCGATATGAACCAATTTTCATATCTTGATAATTTTTGTCCTTCATCACAGTATACAATGTATATATCTTAATATAAAATTTTTTGGTCAAGTAAAAGACATTGTTCAAATTTATGGCCTTGAGGGATTAATGCACTTTTATTAAGGATCAGAAACACATTTGATTTAAAATATTTGACTGAAATTAAAATTTGTTTATTAAAATAAATGAAGAATACTTTTCAATGACCATAAGGATACAGTTGTGCAAAATGCTAAAAAAGGGAAATTTTTTACTCAAAAGCTAACAAGCTAGCTTAATATAAATGATATTCCCTTATTCTATCTGGTGTGACAAAGTCTTTATGTATCTGAAAATCTCGATATATTGCCCAGCTCTATCGGCAACCAGCGGCTTGTGGGCCAAAATTGGCACAAATTATATCAGGCTCACAAGATTACATTCATAAAAAGAGAAAAAAACTGCGAGAGTCGTGTGCCACTGTGCAGAAACACAAGGCTGTTTACAGCGTAGCGCAGGGCGATGGCAGCCCCTTTGAAACAGCCGAGCTAGAGAGGAGGAGAGAGAGAAACGTACAGGTGAGCTGCTGTTGGATCACAGCACAGCACAGGTTTGAGACAGGCTGGGACGTTGGTGAATGTTATACTATCGGCTTCAGGCACTTCATGGCTCTTAGAACCAGCTGTGCATCATTTTACACCACACGGTACCCGAGTCTCGTTGCTCACCATGTCCATCACTTTACTACCACATCTTCTGATGGCTACTTCCAGCAGGATAATGCAGCATTTTACAAAGCTCAAATCATGTCAAACTGGTATCTTGAACATGACAATGGGTTCATCAGATCCCAATCTAGTAGAGCTCTTTTGGGATGTGGTGGAAAAGCAGAGCAGCAGTTCCCCAGCAACTCTGTTGTCATCTCTGAGGAATGTTTCCCACAAGTTGAAACTATGTCATGAAATATTAAGGCAATTCTGAGGGAAAAAGGAGATGGAACTAGAAAGGTGTACCTAATACAGTGGCTGGCAAATGTTTTTTTATTTTTTTTATTGGAGCATGTGACTTTACAACTTACCCTATCGTCATGATAGCGTCCCTATTTTGGCAGTTGCTTGTCCAGATGGCTATTTTGTCACCTTTAGGTCTGACGTTGACCACAGCTCCACACACATCTTCACTTGCCTCATCAAATGATTCACCAACTAAACACAAAAGCTGTAAAATACAACATAACGTCTCCTTCAATAACCCAACCAGTGCAGCGCAAATCACAGTAACGGAGGAGCACGAGGAAGCCGATCCATTTTGTGTTGAAAAAGCAGTTTACCGTTTCCATCCAGTAGCGATCAAGGTCATTGTGTCTCTGTTGTTTGTTAAGAGTCATCAGCCATCGACCCCCCAGCTTGTTCCTGTCATCTTCCCACATCGGCTTTATCCCATCCTAGCACACAGAATTAGATGTTAGCTTCACTTAAAAATACAAATACATAATTGTATGCAGACATCTAACCCTGCAACTCCATTTATTCAATTAAACTGCTACACAAATTGTAGTATTATAAAGTACATATAGTACACATGGTAATTCTATAATTTTTGAGACTCCCTATGGGAATCTATCAAACCCACAGTAAACATAAATTTCTGCTAAACGCTTTTAAACACAGTGGCTCCAAACTGGACTGTCAGTCACCATTATCACTGCTTCTTCTATTTATCTTCAATCATTACAAACCAAGGCTATAGACAATGTATTTCATTACAAACCTTTTCCTGAAAAAAAACTTTTTTTCCCTATTGGACAGGAAAGAAAGTGGAACGCTTACCTTAAATAAACAATAATCACAGCCATATCCGAGTTTGCTTGGTTGCTGTATATGATTGTATAATCTGCAAAAACACAGAAAATTGATTTTCACATAATGAAAACATTCAACTCTGAACCAACATAGGTCATAGTAGCTCAGAATAATAATAGCTCACAGCTCAGAATACTGATACACTATGTTTATGAGACACTGATGGTATATCTGTACCTTACTGCATTAAACTACTTTAAAAAGATCCTTTCCTATTTTCCTGTATTTGGAAACAACGTGTGCATGTGCTTTAAGTGGCTCGCCGAGGCAACTTAAGGTTAAACTCTAGATTTTTGCCGTCAAAAAGCTGGTTTCCTTCTTACATGGTTGTACAGTTGATACTAGAAACCTAACCTGCACAAAGATAATACATTTACTGATGTAAAAGTACAAAGTACCAACTGTGACCAATCAGTTCTGCATAAAAATGATAAAAATGAAAAATTCTGCAAACCAAATCTGCCAAGTAACTCCTCTAGAAAGAATAAGTTTGATTAAATTTGGGTCATGGCCCACTTAGGTCCAGATTTATGAAGGCTGTTCATAAACCTGAGCATAACCCACTTTGCAACCAGATGATGTGCGTGTGTGAGACTGGGGTCACTTCCCGCCTTGTCTCAGAGTTTCAACTGTCTTGCTGACAGCGTTATGGTATGCTTATTTCTGCAAGAGTTCCTCTTTATTCCATCTGCTTTGTGCAATCTACCAGCAGCAGAACAGGCTGCTGCTTCATACAGTGTTCCTCTGCTCTGCTCCATGTAATTCTGTAATTATGCAGATCATGGCTGCTTCTCATCACCTGAAGTAACTTTTCTCTAAAGCCACTTTCACACTGAAATTGGCGCGTCAACGCGGGTTTTTCAAAGCTGAGTTAACCCGCGATCAATCGGCATTTGGCTCCTTTCACATCGCCAAAAAAAACGCGTGTCTGATCCTCTGCTGGCGGCTGCGTTGCTCACAGATGTGAGTCTGGTGATGCAATCACGCTGCGTTCACGTTAACAATGTTACCCAGAGCAACAGAAATCTAGGCAAGTAAACAATAATTGTTGCCATT